>JAPYYL010000031.1:1018727-1073397 GCA_028534055.1 Eulemur mongoz
GTCCTCCATCCTGAGCCTCCCCTAGGGCCGGAATTATAGATGTGAGCCACTGAGCCCTGCCTCAAATTTGTATTTTAAATGCTTCCCTGAGGGTAGTCTAGGCAACTTAGCACAATGAGTTCTTAAATTTGTTTTGTTTTGCACTTAGTTTCATAACAGCACATGAAGGTCTATGTAATTCTGTTTACTAGCTCTGTAACTTGCAGTTCAGTAAGCTCTAATTTCTAATCCATCTCTAAGATAGTGATTGGTATTTAAGTTGTTTTCAGTTTTACACTAAGTAGAAAGGGATTTTAGTTCTCACAGTGCTTTCAAATACACTATCTCATTGGTTCTTCCTAATAAAACTGTGGATATAAGCAAAGCAGTTGTCACTCATTTTACAAAGAAGGAAGCAGATATTTCTATGAAGATTACAGTTTTTGAGTCAGGATCATGAATCAAGGTTACTTAAACCTAAATGATCTGTATAATTAAAACTGAGAAAGCTATAATGTTTTGGTTTATTTGTGTAAGTTATGACCACAATGAAGACATTTAAAAAGTACAAAAGTATTTTTATTGGATATGTTCATAATAATTAAATGAAGCTAAAATTATGTTTGATACGTTGAAATTTAATGTTACACAATGTTGAATGACTTTCTAAGAAGACTATTAACAGAAGCAATGTCAATTACAATATGAATTAAGAAGTCTGGTAAGGCCGGGCGTGGTGGCTCACACCTGTAATTCTAGCACTCTGGGAGTCCGAGGCAGGTGGATTGCTCGAGGTCAGGAATTCGAGACCAGCCTGAGCAAGAACAAGACCCCGTCTCTACTAAAAATAGAAAGAAATTAGCTGAACAACTAAAATATGTAGAAAAAATTTGCCGGGCATAGTGGTGCATGCTTGTAATCCCCAGCTACTTGGGAGGCTGAGGCAGAAGGATCGCTTGAGCCCAGGAGTTTGAGGCTGCTATGAGCTAGGCTGACGCCACGGCACCCTAACCATAGCAACAGAGTAAGAGACTGTTTCAAAAAAAAAATAATAATAAATTTTAAAAAATAAAATAAAAAAAAAGAAGTCTGGTAGTTAAGCATTTGTATAGCATGGCTCATGTCGTTGAAAGGAAAATTTAAAGTACTATTTCACAATGGCTCTGGTGGTAAAGGAATTGTTGCTAATATTAATTTGTGTGCCCAATGAAGAGATCAGTGGACGGAATTGTTATTTTAATATTATAAACATCTTTTTTTTTTCTCTCAGCCTGTGAAGCACTTACTGAATGGGAATATCTGCCACCTGTTGGACCCCGCCCACCAAAAGGATTTGTGGGACTCAAAAATGCTGGTGCCACTTGCTATATGAATTCTGTGATCCAGCAGCTATACATGATTCCTTCCATCAGAAACAGTATTCTTGCAATTGAAGGCGCAGGTAGTGATATAGATGATGATTTGTTCAGCGATGAGAAGCAGGACAGTGAGGTAAATTTTAATTATCAGTTCTTTTTTCTTTGTTTGAAGATTCTGATACCAGATACTGTTGTTTTCTCTTAGAATACTATACTTACATGGGATTTTTTTTTAAACTACATTTCATGATACAGCTAGAATCTCTGAGCTCCTACCTCTGTTTGTGGTAGTGCTCATTATTTCATAGGCTTGAAACTCCAGTTGATTATTTCTTTTCATAGTTTTCTTTATCAATGCACACTTAATATAATCATGTTTTGTGTGACATGGTAAATATAATCTGGATTTTTAAATGATGACTATGCTTTTAATAATTAAATTATGTTGTCATTCCTTAATTTAAAAAAATTGTATTTCATTTAATTTGTTCCACCTTTACTGTATCTGTCAGTTTCATAATCTGCATTTATTGTTAAGATGCTCTTTCATTTTTCTCAAATTATGTTGCTTTCTGCTAAGGAAACATTTCTTTTTCAAATAATGGTACATGAGTCGGTAACAATATTAGTTACAGTAACAGATAAACAGGCTACCTACAAAATGTGTCCAATGCAGAATAAAGCAGTCAAAAAGTTAGGTTTTAGTGACAGATCCCAATAAACATAACTATGGAATGACTTTTAAATATGTGAATGGGGAAGACTTAAATTTTGATCATGTTTATATACAAACTATTTATCTTTGTTTTACTTTTTTCTGCATGTATGTTGATAGGAATGGAATATAGAAATCAGAATATTTTATTTGTAGTAAATGGTTCTTCTCTGATTCCTACTTTCTTCCCTTCAGTGGTCAGAAATAATCTGGCTCTCAGGTAAGACTTCATCACTTATGGAGATTCTGAAACACTCACCTACCTTCACTTTTCTAAAGCTAATAAATCACCACCCAGGCATCAGGTCTGGGTAGATTTACTTTGTGTAGAATCTCCATATGGGATATTCACAGGACTACCTGGTTAAGAACCACTATTGGAAGGAAAATAGAAATTTAAGTCCTAGTTCTGTAGCCCATGTTAGTACCATAGTATTTAATTAAACACTGATAGAGATAGCCAATCATACTGGCAAGAAGTAAATGAGGGAGAGAAAATATAAAATTTCAAATTAGGTATCCCACCTTTGTGCTTGGTTTCCTGTGTTTTATGTTGTCTCAGCACTCTACTACAATGTAGTTGTCTGCTTAGTTTCTTTTTCTGTACTGTGATCTTCTCAAGGGTGGAAACTGGGTATTGTTTATTTCTGTATCATAACCTCAGATACAGAGCAAAGCATATGGAAAGATGTTCAATTATCTGTAAAACAACTAAATTCTGCTCCATAGCTACCATGAGATTATACCCTTTAGAGCTTCTGTTTATGCTCCTGTTCTTATCAAAACTACTCTTAATGGCTGTATTTATTTATTGAGTGCTAGCAATTCTGATCATATCACGTAAATTATCTCATATAATCCAAGCAGAATGGATTACCACTATAAGAAAATAATGAATCCTAGAAAGCCTCGGTATCTTACTACCCCAAAGTTACTTATGGCAAAGCGCTCATTTGTCTACAGTCCTGTCTGCTTGACCAAATCTTGCTATATTATGTTAATACTATCTAATGGATATTTAGGATTATTGTTGTATTATTTTATGATAACTTATCTGTGAAGTCTTTTATGACAATCCATCAATGCTAATATTTAAATTAAAAATGAACTACTTTGGAAATAGGGAATATTAAAATGCAAATTGTTCATTCACTATGTGGTATTTACTTCAACTTATTTCACTATACTTTTAAAGTTAGGTTAGCTCACCAATGATGTTTCTTGGTCTCTAGAGTAATGTTGATACCCGAGATGATGTATTTGGATATCCTCATCAATTTGAAGACAAACCAGCATTAAGTAAGACAGAAGATAGGAAAGAGTACAATATTGGTGTCCTAAGACACCTTCAAGTCATCTTTGGTCATTTAGCTGCTTCCCGACTACAATACTATGTGCCCAGAGGATTTTGGAGACAGTTCAGGTAAATTATGGGTGGATGATCATTTAAGTTTTTTAAAAATCTCAGTATACTAACTTTAAACTTCTAAAATATATCTTAGAATTGGTAATTATTTAGTGTGTAAACAACAGTAATGTCCTCTTGGTCAATTTTTTCTTTATTTTTGTCCCAAAAGAAAGAGGTAAAAACTGTCACAGTAAAGAGAGATAATATTACTTAGTATCTTAAGATATAATTAACTTTTTGTTTTATAAAACTTACAAATTATATAAAAGTAAAATATTAAAATCCAGATCGGGTTTCATTCACTGCAGTGGGCTAATGTAAGTCTGAATCTATTTTAACATAGAAGTTTCTTCTCTTGTTTTTTGGTTGGTAAGTTGTTTGGTTGGTTTGGTTTGGTTTGGTTTGAGGGGGTTTTATTTGTTATTTTCAATTACCAATGAAAAAAATTGAGTAGCTTGCCCTGGAAAGTTTTCCTTGTCTGGATTTTCCAGATTATGTGTGTATGGTGTTTTATACTATTTTCTGTATTTCATAGGTTTACAGGCAATACGGTCTGCAATTCAGGTCTGCAGTCACAGACTATACTTAAATGAATAAGTGTGGCTGTTTGAATAAAATTTTATTAATGGTCACTAAAATTTAAATATAATAATTTTTTCTTGTCATGATACACTATTGTTATTTTGACTTTTTTCGACTATTTAAAAAATCTACAAAGGCATTCTTAGTTCATAGACAGTACAAAATCAGTGGGCCAGATTTGGCTCTTAGGGTGTAGTTTGCTTACCCCATGATCAAGAGGCTTGATCTGATTCATATATAATTTAATTCTCCCTTAAATCTTCCCCCCTTGGGCCCGGCATGGTGGCTCACACCTATAATCCTAGCACTCTGGGAGGCCAAGGCGGGAAGATCGCTCAGTCAGGAGTTCGAGACTGGCCTGAACAAGAGTGAGATCCCATCTCTACTACAAAAAAAAAAAAAAGAAAGAAAGAAAGAAATCTGGACGACTAAAAAAATATATATAGAAAAAATTAACCAGGCGTGGTGGCACATGCCTGTAGTCCAGCTACTCGGGAGGCTGAGGCAAAAGGATTGCTTAAGCCCAGGAGTTTGAGGTTGCTGTGAGCTAGTCTGACGCCATAGCACTCACGCTAGCCTGGGCAACAGAGCAAGACTCTGTCTCAAAAAAAAAAAAAATCTTCCCCCCTTGGACAAGACTACTTCATAGACAATGATTTTACTTCCTTGGGGAGATATAGATGTATTTTTATTCTCTTTATGATATAAAGAGTCACTAGACATTGAACAATTCCTTATTTCATTGTTTTATAAAATGGCAATTTTATTATGCTTCATTGATAAGCTAGATTAACTCTCTCTAGAGAAGTTAGCCCTCATCAACTAGTTAATTACCCTAGTGTACAGGTCTATAAGAAAACCAGGATAAATGCTATTTTTTTCTTTATGTTTTATGAGTTTGTACAGTAATTACATAGTTTCCCAGCATCCTCCAAAAATGACGAATAAAATTAGGTCTTTTTTAGGTTTTAAAAACCTAATCACACCTTGATTCTCTTTCCTTTGTTTCACTAATGTTATCACAGTTTACTGTGTGTCACTGATGATACCAAAGCACTACAGCACAATTACATAGCTCTCTTTTTAGTGTGTAAAAAAAAGGCTGTAATCTTTCATAGGAGTTTAGAGTTCTTTCAACATGGTACATCTCAGATAGCTCAGATATGGAAAAGGAAAGGGATCTTCTAAGTTCTGTTTTGGTTCCAACAGTTCCCCTTAAATGTGGTAACATATTATATGCTTTGATTTCTTTTGAAAGTCACAAATTTATAATACAGTGACTCCCCAATCATATTTCTCAATATAAATTCCTGTATTCCACAATCTGAAACTGTTAACCCTAGGTCATAAGAATGGTTTGCATACGTAATACTTCTTTTATCTTTCAATTCTATATTCTCCTATGTATTGCTTTCTCTTTACCTGTTTCATTTTACGAGTATTTTTTTCTTTCCCTATCTTACACTTCTCTGCCTCAAAACTTTTTTTCTGCAGTCTGGTCAGCATTTCTATCTTGTTCTGCCAAGTTACTGTAACACTTTGAGCTTTTATCCTAAAATCTCAAGGATTATGCCTGTGTATGTCCTGTATATGTGTGATAATTTCATAATACATAACTACATAATTATATACATTTTAATTACAGACCAAAACCATACAGATATCTAGAGAAACAGAAAGATATAAGTTTGTTCCTTTATAATATATTGGAATTTATATGCATTAAATTGTAATGTATTTGTACTTAAATATGATGTATTTATATTTTTGCCATCTTAGTCATTTCCTCCATGCAAGAGTGAAGCTCACAGTTTATCTAGCACATTGTATTACCTACATTCTAAACACAGTATGGTCTTCATATATTTTTTCTTTTTTGTGGTTAAGTTCATGTAACAAAATTCTCCATTTTAATCATTAAAAAGTATACAATTAAAAATACCTGTAAAACCATCACCACTTTCTGTTAAAATAGTTTCAGAACATTTTCATCACTCAAAATTAATCCCACTGACCATTAAAGAGTTATTCCCCAAAGTACTCTTCTAACCCTGGCAACAAACATCTTTCTCTGATGGATTTGCGTATTCTGGGTATTTCATGTAAAGTTAACCACATAGTATATGGCCTTTTCTGTGTAGCTTCTTTCATTTAAACTAAGTTTTCAGGATTCATCTATGTTGCAGCACATATGAGAACTTCCTTCATTTTATGGCTGAATAGTACTCCGTTGTATGACGACGCCACATTTTATTTATTCTTTAATTTTTTAGTGAACATTTGGATGATTCTTATCTTTGGTCTATTGTTAATAGTGCCTCTGTGACAATTCATTTACAAGTATGTGTGGATGTATGTTTTCATCTTGGGGAGTAGGAATGCAAATTGGTGGGTCATAGGGTAATTCTGTGTTTCATTTTTTGCAAAACCACCAATGCTATGCCTCCTTTTTTCTTTTTTTAATTGTTTTTAAGACACAGAGTCTATCTCTGTTGCCCAGGCTGATCCTAAACTCCTAGCCTAAAGCAGTCTACCCATCTCAGCCTCCTGACTAGCTGGGATTACAGATGTGAGCCACAGTACCCAGCTAAAATGATACACCTTAAATTCATTTATATCAATGTAATAAAAAATGTAAATTAGTCCAGTTAAAAGACAAAGATTATCTGATCAGATTAGAAAAAAAACCAAGACTCAATTATATGCAGTCTTCAAGATACTCAATTTCAATTTAATCGTATAGATTAAAAGTACAGGAGTCAAATTACACAATGAGATATCACAGCAGCAGGTACATGGTTGTGGTTATAAAAGGACAACTTGAGAGAGATCCTTGTGATGTTGTAACCATTTTGAATCTTAACCATGGTAGTAGAAACAAAGGACATACACATTTGGTAAAATTACATACAACTAAATACACTTACAGAAATGAGTATAAGGCTAGAGAAATCTGAATAAGGTTAGAGTTTGTACTAGTATAAATTTTCTGATTGTGATACTGTATTATATAGTTTTGCAAGATGCTACCACTGGGGAAATTGAGTAAAAGGTACACAGTGTCTGTCTATATTATTTCTTAAAACTCCATGTGATTCTACAATTATTTGAATTTTTTAAAAAATCAAAGGTTGGAAAAAGAGAAAACATACATTCATTAATAATAGTTAAGTTGAAAGAGCTAACACCAAATAACTTTGGAAAAGTATATTGACTTGAAACTGTAAAGCTAAATAAAGAAGAAACAGAAATACTGTATATGCTCTGGTTTCCAATTCTAATTCCAAGAAATACCAATTTTGAAACTACTTTAGGTGTTTACTTGACATAAACAAATGTAATATAGGTAAAAACCAAGGTTAAAACTTTTGGAAAAAGAAGTTACAGGTAAAGAAATGCAGATGATTTGAGTAAACCCTGTAGTATTCAATTGTAATCTTGTGTACTCATGTTGTAGTTCTTTTAAACTACATGTGTGATGTGATGTGTGTTTATACTCATAGATATATACATACACATATTTTTTAAATCTACACACATATATATTGATAGATATTGACAGTAATAGACAAAATAGATGTGTATTAGTTAGTATACATAAGCATGTTTCCAAGTTCTGCCTGTTTATCTAGAAGTAATGACCCCAGTAACACTGAACAATTGATATCTAGAGCTTAGATTCTACATGTTATCTCTAGTAAATGCACCCATAACTGCTTGGCAGTGTGGTTTGTTCCTACATGAGGGGCAGGTGACTATTAGCATTTGGCCTAGATAAAAGAAAGGAAGGAAGTGCTAAACTAACAGAATATAATGGTGATAGGAGCCAGCCAAAAAGCTCCTATTGTCCAATTTGAAACAAATTTAGGAAGAAGATAAATAATAATTATATTAGATTATAATTCTCAAAACAAATATCCATGCTGACATAAATAAATATTTGGATAAGTAAATAAATGAAGGAGAAATGAAAGTGCCTATAGGTGAATTCAAATTAGTAAACGAATGGGGGAAATAGCATAACACCATTAGATCACCACGTTAATAATTGCAATAAGCAAGGTTGACTGAAGATCACTAAAATTAATAGGGAATACTTTAAAGGGAAACACTATTTTGATGTAGGAAGGGTTAACCTAAGTTTTCTACCTCAAAAGTAGCGGCACAAAAAAAGAGCAAATTACACCCAAAGCAAGCAAAAGAAAAATAATTTAGAAAGTACTAGAGACCAATGAAATTGAAAATAAAGTAATAGAGAAAAAAATTAGATTTAGTGCCAAAAATAGGAACTAAATATTTTTGTCAACATGGTGTAATGTGGACTTGATTTGTCTTCTTAGCTGAAATAGTTTTTTAAAAAAAAAACAGATAAAATTTATGAAACCATGACTTCAAATACTGGACATTGGACCAAAAAGTAATATCATTCCTGAGATAGGAAACAAATGAGAGTAGCCCAGCTACTTACTTGCTGAAGTTTTTAGACTATAGGGTGGGGCATTGAGTCAGAGGCCAGAAGTAGAATTCCTTACTTGAGGAAACATTGACTACAAACAGTCCCAGGTGGCAAAAGCTTCTAGAGTTTATAATAGTGCATCAGAAAGCTGTATTGAGAGTTTAATCTGGAAACTTTATTTCCCCTTTAGTATCAAAAGAAAACTAGTCACTACATATATATGAGAAAAGAGTATGGGGCAAGGAAAGAATCACTTGAAAGAAATAGAGGGAACACTGCCCAGCACTCTCACAGACATGGGGGAAATACCAGCCACACTAGAATAACTCCTAGTTTGCAGAACATTTAGAAAGACCTTGTCTCTGTAGTAAGGCATGCTTATTCCCAGACTGAGGACTGCTTTGGTTTGCCTTAATTATAAAAATATGAACTAAAAAGATCAAACTACAACATACCAGACCACACTCAAGAAGATTTCTAAGAATACAAAACATCCAGCATCAAATAAGGTAAATTTCAAAATATCTAGTATCCAATCAAAGATTATTAGGCATGCAAAGAAACAGGAACACATGAACCACAATGAGGAGAATAAACAAACAAGTGGAACTGACCAAAAACTGATTCAGATATTAGAAGACCAAAGACTTTAAAACAGTTTTTACAATATGTTCTTATGTCCAAAAAGAGTTAGTGAAGTTAAAAAAAATCAAATGCATTTGGGAGTGATTTCTTGGATATGACACCAAAGCACAGGCCACAAAGAAAAAAATAGACAAATTAGATTTTATGAAAGTTTCAAAATTTTGTGCATCAAAACACAGTATCAACAGAGTAATAAGGCAACCAGCAGAACTGGAATAGTTCTATCTGGGAAAAAAAAGTTCTATCTCAAAAAAAATAAGGTGACTGAGGTAGTAAATTTTATGTATGTTTATGTTTACCATAGTAAATAAGATCAAAAACAAAGTATTATGGGACACATTTCAGTTCATTGGTGGTTTTTGTTTGTTTGTTTTTGTTTTTGAGACAGAGTCTCACTCTGTTGCCTGGGCTAGAGTGAGTGCCGTGGCGTCAGCCTAGCTCACAGCAACCTCAAACTCCTGGGCTTAAGCAATCCTGCTGCCTCAGCCTCCCGAGTAGCTGGGACTACAGGCATGTGCCACCATGCCTAGCTAATTTTTTCTATATATATTTTTAGTTGGCCAGATAATTTCTTTCTATTTTTAGTAGAGACAGGGTCTTGCTCTTGCTCAGGCTGGTCTCGAACACCTGACCTTGAGCGATCCACCCACCTCAGCCTCCCAGAGTGCTAGGATTACAGGCGTGAGCCACCATGCCCGGCCTCATTGGTGTTTTTAAAGTGTGCTCTTAAAGTTGAATAAATCTTCCACATGCAAGTTAAACACCACAGATTTCTATTTATGTATAACGAAGCCAATACATTAGTATTTTTCTCCTATATGGATCACATTGTCCTATTGGCTTATGTTGACTTGAAATCCATTAAAATCTCCTGGTGGTTTTGAAAAGACTTCTGCTCATTCTGTGCTTCTCTGCCTTTTAATATGCAGTCATGCTTTTGAACTACCAGATAGATTTTGCATTTTTCCTTATTAAATTAAATGCTTTTCAAAAAATGTTAAATAATAAGTCTTATGTATATTTTATCACAATAAAAAAGGAGAGAAAAGGCCAGGCACAGTGACTCATGCCTGTAAAGCACTTGGGGAGGCTGAGACAGTATCACCTGAGGCCAGGAGTTCAAGTAAAAAACAAATGATAAAAAAAATTAGCCAGGCATAGTGGTGTGCGTATGTAGACCAGCTACTCAAGAGACTGAGCCAAGAGTGTAACAAGCTTGAGGCTTCCATGAGCTATGATCATGCCACTGCACTCAGCCTGAGTGGCAGAGCGAGATCTTATCATTAAAAGAAAAGGAAGAAGAACGAAACCTAGATCTGTTTGATACCTTCAAAAAGGCTAGTCTCATACTCCAGACTGATAAGAGGAAAAAAAATCAGTGAATGCCAGTGTGGTAGGAGAAGGGTTTGGCTTACAAAACACAATAATTAGAAAATTTTGGAAGCTACTTATACTAATACCCAAACTTTTTGGTATCTTGCTTGTTACACAACTGCCTGCCATTTGTAAAACTCATGTTCTGTGCTCCCAAAAGAGTGATTTATTTTTTTACTGTGTGTAAATTCAAAGTTAATTGTTAAATTAATAACACATTTTTTTAAATACTGAAAATTCTCCACAAAGAATGACAGTGCTACCATCATAGGAAGTTCAAAATATTGCTGTTACCTTCTGCTACAAAATACGTTTTCTGATGAATGTTCTGTAAATATCAAATTAAATGTTCTTCATAGCTTCTAATACAATCTGTGTTTTACTAGCATTTTTACATTTTGCGTATACCCAATTAGTATTTTTCTCAGGATTGGTTCACCTAAATTTTAAGCTCATTCAGATTCCTGAAAATATATTTACTGTGGAAAAGGGCACTTTTCTCTTTTCATTTGGAAAAATCACTTGTTAAGAATAGTAACTAGGTGATACAGTCTTTTCAGTATGTCACACAAAATTTAAGCAAAGTTAAATTTCAAAGTATGAGTTTCCCTCTCATGTAAATGGCATTTTTTCTTGAATTGAAAGTGCATGAATATACTATGCTTCATAAAACAAACGTCATTCTTAAACCATATTATTCATGTTGCTCACTCCAGTTATTTTATGGTAACTCTTTGTCACTGTGGTATCATTTTTACTGTGAGCATTCACCTCTATTACCATTGCCACTTCATATATAATGTACTATGTTTTATTTCTCCTTCCTGTGTGGAAGGATAAAATTTCAATTTACAGTTCTGTCATTTTTGTTATTAAAAAATAGAATACAAATATTCTAGCGATGTAATATAACATTTGTTTTATCCTATTTATTTCTTAGGCTTTGGGGTGAACCTGTTAATCTCCGTGAACAACATGATGCCTTAGAGTTTTTTAATTCTTTGGTGGATAGTTTAGATGAAGCGTTAAAAGCTTTAGGACATCCAGCTATGCTAAGTAAAGTTCTAGGAGGCTCCTTTGCTGATCAGAAGATTTGCCAAGGCTGCCCACATAGGTAAGTGTTGATTATGTAGGTTTTAAGTTTTTTATTTTTAATTATTATGGGTACATAATTGTTGTATATCTTTACAGAGTACATCTGATGTTTTGGTACAAACATACAGTGTGAATTAATCAAGTCAGGGTAATTGAGATATCCATCACCTTAGGCATTTATCATTTCTTTGTGTTAGGAACACTCTAATTCCACTCTTTTAGTTATTTTAAAGTATACCCTAACTTAATGTTGATTATAGTCACTTTGTTCTGCTATCAAATACTGTTCATTCTATCTAACTTTATTTTTGCATCCATTAATCATTCCCACTTTATCCTCCTCTCCCAACTTCCCTTCCTGTCCTCTGCTAAGTGTCATTCTCCAATCTGTCCCCAAGACCAGTTTTTAATATTTAGCTCCCACATGCGAGTAAGAACAGGTGAGATTTGTCTTTCATGTGCTTGGCTTATTTCACTTAATGTATGTTGTTGCAAATGGCAGGATTTTATTCTTTTTGTGGCTACATAATATTCCATTTTGTCTGTGCACCACTATTTCTTTATCCATTCAGCTATGGGGTTTTTTGTTTGTTTGTTTTTTGTTTTGTTTTTTTTTTTGAGACAGAGTGTCGCTTTGTTGCCCTGGCTAGAGTGAGTGCCATGGTGTCAGCCTAGCTCACAGCAACCTCAAACTCCTGGGCTTAAGCAATCCTACTGCCTCAGCCTCCCGAGTAGCTGGGACTACAGGCATGTGCCACCATGCCCGGATAATTTTTTCTATATGTATTTTAGTTGGCCAGATAATTTCTTTCTATTTTTAGTAGAGACAGGGTCTCACTCTTGCTCAGGCTGGTCTTGAACTCCTGACCTCAAGCGATCCACCCGCCTCGGGCTCCCAGAGTGCTAGGTAGGATTACAGGCGTGAGCCACCGTGCCTGGCCCCATTCAGCTGTTGATGGACACTTTGGTTCATTTCCAATATTGGCTACTGTGAATAGTGCTGCAAAAAACAGGAGAGTGCAGATATCTTTTTGATATACTGAATTCTCTTTTTTTGATATATAACTATCAGTAGGATTGGTGGTTCATTAGATAGTTCCATTTTTAGTTTTTTAAGGAACGTCCATACTGTTCTCCTAGTGGTTGCACTGATTTACATTCCCAAATACACTGTATGAGGGTTCCCCTTTATCCGTATGCTTGCCAGCATCCATTATTGAGTGTCATTTTAATGAAAGCCATTTTATTAGAGATAATATTTCATTTTAGTTTTGATTTGCATTTCTTTAATGATTAATGATGTTGAGCATTCTTTCATATACTTACTGGCTATTTATATGTCTTCTTTTGAGAAATATCTATTCAGACCCTTTGCCCATTTTAAATTGGATTATTTGATTTTTTTTTTCCCCCCTATTATGTGCTTGGGGCTCCTTATGTAGTCTAGTAAATTAATCCTTTGTCACATGAGTAACTTGCAAATATTTTCTTCCATTCTGTGGGCTATCTCTTCACTTTGCTGATTGTTTCCTTTGCTGTACCAGAGGCATTTTAGTTTGATGTGATCTCATTTGTCCAATTTTGCTTTGGTTGTCTGTGCTTTGACAGTGTGACTCAAGAATGCCTTGCCCAGCCCAGTGTCTTCAAGTTTTCTCTCAGTGTTTTCTTTGAGTAGTTTCAGGTCTTAGATTTAAGTCTTTGATCCATTTTTATCTGATTTTTGTTTATCATAGAGACAAGGGTCTATTTTCTTTCTTTTGCTTACGGATATCCAGGTTTCTCAGCACAATTTATTGAAGAGGCTGTCCTTTCCCCACTATCTGTTCTTGGCAACTTTGTCAAAGATAAATCCACACTGTACCAAGAACTTATTTCTGAGTTCTCTGTTCTATTCCATTGGTTTATGTGTCAGTTTTTAACTCCAGTACTATGCTGTTTTGGTTACTGTAACTGCAGTGTAATTTAAAGTCAGGTAATGGGATTCCTCCAGTTTTGGTCTTTTTGCTCAGTATAATTTTGGCTGTTCTGGGTCTTTTGTGGTTCCATATAGATTTTGGAATTATTTTTTCTATTTCTATGAAGAATGTCAATGGTATTTTGATGGGGATTGCATTGAATCTGTAGATTGCTTTGGGTAGCATGGACATTTTAACAATATTGATTCTTCGAATCCATGAGCATGGAATATCTTTCCATTTAACTTCTTTGATCAGTTTTTACTGTTTTCATTATAGAGATCTTTCACTTCTTTAGTTAAATTTATTCCTGGGTATTTTATTCTATTTTTTAGCTATTATAAATGAGATTACTTTCTTGGTTTCTTTTTCATACTGTTACTGTTGGCACATAGAAATGCTGCTGATTTTTGTATGTTGATTTTGTATCTTGCTATTTTACTGAATTTGTTTATCAGTTGTAATAGTTTTTTGCAGAGTCTTTAGGTTTCTTTAAATAAAAGGTCATATCATCTGCAAATAAGGATAACTTGATCTCCAGTTTGGATGCCCTTAATTTTTTTCTCTTGTCTGATTGCTCTAGCTAGAACTTCCAGCACTATGTTGAATAACAGTGTTGAAAGTGTACATCATTGTCTTGTTCCAGATCTAGAGGAAAGGCTTTCAGTTTTTTCCCATTCAGTGTGATAATACTAATTTGTGGGTCTGTCACAAATGGCTTTCATCATATTAAGGATAAGTTCCTTCTATATGCAGTTTTTGAGAGTTTTTATCAGGAAAGAATGTTAAATTTTATGGAATGCTCTTTCAGCTTCAATTGAACTGTTTTTGTCTTTTGTTCTGTTGATATGATGTATCATATTGACGGATTTGCATATGTTCAACCATCATTGCATCCCTGGAATAAATCTTTCCTCATGATGATGAATAAATTTTTTTTAATACATTGTTGAATTCTTTTTGCTTGTTTTGTTGAGGATGTTTGCATTTATGTTAATCAGAGATATTAGCCTATAGTTGTCTTTCTTTGGTTGTGTCTTTTTCTTGTTTGGGTATCATGTTGATATAGGGCTCAAATAATGAGTTTGAGAATATTCTCTTCTTGATTTTTTGGAATAGTTTAAGTAGTATTGATATTAGTTATTCTTTGAATGCTTTATAAAATAGAGCAGTGAAGCCATTGGGTCCTGTGCTTTTCTTTGATGACGGATTTTTTTATTTCTGCTTCTGTCTCATTGTTTGTCTTTGGCTTATTCAGGATTTGGATTTCTTCCTGATTCAAACTGGAAAGGTTGTTTGCGTGTAGGAAATTTATTCATTTCTGCCAGGTTTTCCATTCTGTTGAAATATGGCTGCTCATACCAGTCTCTAATGATCCTTTGAATTTTTGCAGTATCGGTTGTAGTGTCTCTTTTTTTACATCTGATTTTATTTGAGTCTTCTCACTTTTATCTTAGTCTGGCTAAGAGTGTGTCAACTTGCTTATCTTTTAAAAAAAAAACTTTTTGTTTTATTGATCTTATGTAATTTTTTTGATTCAATTTCATTTATTCCTGCTCTGATTTTTGTTTTTTATTTTTTTCTTCTGATTTTGGATTTTGTTTGCTATTGTTTGTCTAGTTCTTTATTATGTTGCTTATTTGAAGCTTTTATGCTTCTTGTGATGTAAGCACTTATATCTATAAACTTTCCTCTTGTTACTGCTTTTACTGTATCCCATAGTGGGTAGGTTATATTTTCAGTTGTTCCGAGATATTTTTTAACTTGTTAATCTCTTCATTGACCCACTGGTCATTCAGGAACATATTGTTTAATTTCCGTATGTTTGTAGAGTTTTAGTGTACCTCTTGGTATTGATTTCTAGTTTTTCTCCAGAGAAAATACTTGATATGATTTCAATTTTTTTTAATTTTTTAATATTTGTTCTGTAGCCTAACATTTGGGCTATTTCTGAACTGAGGAGATGAACATGTATTCTGCAGCTGTTGGATGAAATGTTCTGTAAATGTCTATTAGGTCCATTTGGTATAGTGCAGATTAAGTCTTATGTTTCTTTGTTGATTTTCTCTCCAGATGATCTGTCCAATGCTGAAAGTGGAGTGTTGAGGTCTCCAGCGATTATTATATTGGGGTCTATCTCTCTCTTTAGTCTGGTAATATTTCCTTTATATATCTGGGTGTTCTATTGTTGGGTGCATATATATTTAGAATTGTTATATCATCATCTTGCTGGATTGACCCCTTTGTCGTTATGTAATGTACTTGTCTCTTTTTGTAGTTTTTGTCTTGAAATCTATTTTAAGTGGTAGAAATAGTTGCTCCTGCTCTTTCTGGTTTCCATTTGCATTTAATATCTTTTTATATCTCCTTATTTTTAGTCTATGTATATCTACATAGGTGAAGCATTCCTACGGGCAACATGTAGTTGTGTCTTGTTTTTTTAATCCATTCAGCCACTCTGTTTCTTTTGATTGGAGAATTTAGTCCATTCACACTCAATGTTACTGTGTAAGCACTTCCTACTGCCACATTGTTACTTGATTTCTGGGGGATTTTTTGTGGTCTTCTCTTCCTCTCTTTGTTAAAAGTGATTTTCTCTGGTTGTGTATTTCTCTGGTGGTGTTCTTGCTTTCTGTTTTTTGTGTATCTGTTGTAGGTTTTTTGATTAATTATTTTAAACATACAATAGCTCTGCTTATAGACAAACAAGCAAAGAGAAATCTAACCAAAATTCTGTACTGTAACTCTGCCCCTCCCACTTTTAAACATTTTTTTGTTTCCATCTATATATATCTTATACTATTTCTCAAAAAGTTGTAGGTATTTTTGGTAAGGTTTTTTTTGAGTCTTCCTACTTAAGATATAAGTAGTTTATACACCATAGTTACAGAAATAGAGTATTGTGTTACTTACTGTTTTTGGTGAGTTTTTTACCTTAGATGATGTCTTACGAGTCATTAACACTCTTTTCTTTCGGGTTAAAGAACTCATTTTAGCATGTCTTGTAGGACAGGTCTGGGGTCAATGAAATCCCTCAGCTTTTGTTTTACTTGTTAAGTCTTTATTTCTCTTTCATGTTTAAGGATACTTTTACAGGATGTTACTTTCTAGGATTAAGGGTTTTTTCCTTCAGCACTTTGTATATGTCAGGTCACTCTCTCCTGGCCTGTAAGGTTTCCACTGAGAAGTTTGCTTCCAGATACATCAGCACTCCTTTATATGTTAGTTTTTTCTTTGTTTTTTTGCTTCCCTTAGGATCTTTTCTTTATCTGTGACCTTTGAGATCTTCATTATTAACTGCTTTGAAGTAGTCTTGTTTGGGTTAAATCTGGTTAGTGTTCTATGACCTTCTTATAACTGAATATTGGTGTCTTTCTCTAGGTTTAGAAAGTTCTCTGTTTTTATTTCTTTGAATAAATTTTCTACCCAATGTCTCTGTCTTCCTCCTCCATAAGGACAGTGATGTTGATTTGCCCTTTTGAGGTTATTTTCTATATTTTGTAGGCATGCGTAATTCCTTTTATTCTTTTTTCTCTTCTGACTATATTTTCAAATAGCCTGGCTTTAAGCTCACTAATTCTGCTTGATCAGTTCCGTTGCTGAGAAATTGCTTTTCTCAGTTTTTCACTTGTGTTTTTCAGCTCCAGAATGTTTGCTTGATTTTTTTTTTTATTATTTTAATCTGTTTGTTAAATTTCTCTGATGACTTCTGAATTCCTTCTCTGTGTTGTCTTGAAGTTCATTGAGCTTCTTCAGAACAGCTATTTTAAATTATTCGTCCAAAAAGTCACGTATGTCCGTCATTCCAGGATTGGTCTCTGGTACCTTATTTAGTATGTTTGGTGAGGTCATGTTTTCCTTGATGTTCTTACACTTGTGAATGTTTGTCACTGTCTGGGCATTGAAGAGTTAGGTATTTGTTTTAATCTTTGCATTCTGTTCTTGTTTGAGTCTGTCCTTGAGAAGGCTTTCCAAGTATTCAGAGGGAATTGAGTCTTGTGGTCTAAGTTTCTGATCACTGCAGCTGTATCAGCACTGGGAGGCCCCAGGCCTAGTAATGCTGATTCTTGCATTCCTGGTGGTACCACACTGGTGGACCTGGGTAAGATATAGGAGAATTCCCTGGATTACCAGGGAAAGTATCTCACTGTCTTCACTTACTCTGTGCTGAGTTGCTAGAGGTGGGGACTGATGGCCACCACAGCTAGGACTGCACTAGGTCACACCTGAAGCCAGCACACTCTCACCCAGAGCTTGCTGCCTGGCTGCTGCCTGACTACTTCTGATACTTAGTCAAAGCCCAAGAATTCTTTTTTTTTTTTTTTTTTTGAGACAGAGTCTCACTCGGTTGCCCAGGCTAGAGTGCTGTGGTATCAGCCTAGCTCACAGCAACCTCAAACTCCTGGGCTCCAGTGATCCTTCTGCCTCAGCCTCCCTAGTAGCTGGGACTACAGGCATGCGCCACCATGCCCGGTTAATTTTTTCTGTATATTTTTTGCTATCCAGATCATTTCTTTCTATTTTTAGTAGAGATGGGATCTCACTCTTGCTCGGGCTCGTCTCGAACCCCTGACCTCAAGCAATCCTCTTGCCTCGGCCTCCCAAAAGCCCAAGAATTCTTTAGTCAGCAGGTGGCGAATCCTGCCAGGCCTAGGTCCTTCCCTTCAGGGCAGCATGTCTCCGCTTGGCCCGGGGATAGTTTAGAAATGCCATCCAGGAGCTATGGCCTGGAATCAGGTTTCAGGAGTTTGCTTGGTATACTTCATTTTACTGTGTCTGAGCTGGTGCCCAAGTTCCAAACTAAAGTCCTCTGAACTCTTTCCTTTCTGAAGAAGATTCTTCCTGAGCCACACTGCCTAGAGTTGGGGGCAGTGTGACACAGGCACTGGCTTAGCCACCACTGCTGGAGTCTCACTGGGTCACATGGACCCCAAGTCCACTGGCTCTGAGCCAACCCAGCTGCAAGAAATGCCCAAGGACTGCAGCTATTGTGGGCTTACTGCCTTACAAGTTTATTCCAGGCCCCAGGCTGCTTTTTGTCAGCCAGTGGTGGGACTAGCCAGAACTTTGGCTTTAGAGTGGAGAATTTCCCTCTGGCCCGGCTGATCTAAATGCTCCCTTTGTGGGCACTGGCATGATTCTGCCCTGTGCCATGTTCCTCTGGGCAAGGATGGCCCTGAGTTTCAGTGCAAGGTCCCACAATCACTTCACTCCACTTTTCTTCCCCCAGGACACACAGATTTTTCTCTCTACTATGGGGAATGGGGAAGGGGTGGAGTAAGCAATGCAAGACTGTCTTTTCTACTCTCTTCAGTGCCTCTTTCCTTCATAGGTGTAAATAGTTGTTGAATTTGGTGTTCATGCAGTGGGATAATCACTGCAGGTTTCTCTTTGGCCATCTTGCTCCACCCAGATCCCCATTTACTATATTCAACATGTTAACTTACATGTAACTTGTATTTAATTCATGGTAGTTTTCAGCCCAGGGCCTTGTGAAATATATATAACCCACACATCCCTTTACCTTGGGAATTGCATGGTGTGCAGGCAACTCACACTGCTATGCTGTAGCATACATAATACATATGGGTGGCCCTCTGTGCAAAACTCTGCAGTTGGTTCATGAAAATGTTACTTGTTGATGTTCTTATTGTTACAGTTAATATTGACAGTTTAATTCTTAAAATGTGGATTAAATGAATAGAAATCGATAAATTTCACTTTTCTATTTATGTTTACCTTTAAATTACACTTACACCGGACAAGTCCAGAAAAACACTTCACTCATACAAACTATTTTTCATGTTTTCACATTTCTGTTTACATTACTAACTTACAAGTTTTTATATTACTTTTTTATTGAAAAAACAGAAAACAGTAAAAAAATAACAAATTTTTCATTAAATTAGAAAGGATAGTTTTGTTTTTGAAGTTTCTATTCTATTTTTGTAATAAAACACTTGGGCCCTAAGGAAAAAAAAGTTATTTTTAGTGTGGTAGTCAGTGTGCTAATATATGCTTTGTATTGATCTTTTTTTATATAAATAGTCTATTTAAATTTTCAGTAGTATGAATATAAAAATGGAGTGTACCAATTATTTCTAAATGTCTGGAAACTGTGAAAAATTACATTTATATCCATATTGTGGTATTGTTTTGTATCTTCCAAGTAACATTTGGTTAGTACCTTATAACTTCCTCAGGCATTTTTATTTGCTTTGTCATACCCTATGACGTAAAATAGCATTTTCCGTTAATCTAGTTATTATTTTAAAAGATGTTTGCTTGTTGTTAATAACTGAAATATGTTACTGTAAATTAAAAACTGACTAGCAGGTACGGAATAGTTTCCCTTTATCCATGGTTTCACTTTCTGTAGTCAGCTATGGTTTGAAATAGTAAATGGAAAATTCTGGAAATAAACAATTTTTAAGTTTTAAATTGTGTCATTTTTGTGTAGCATGATGAAATTTCAGGACTTGCTGTTTCATCTCCTTCAGGATGTGAATTATCCCTTTTCCAGTGTATCCACACTGTATATGCTCAGTACTCACTAGTCACTTAGTAGCAATCTTGTTTATCAAATCCATTGTTGAGGATATCACATTTTTTATCTTCAGGTAACCCTTATTTCACTAACCAACCCCAAACTATAACAGTAATGATGATGATAATCCTCATATGCCCAAGAAAACCCAAATATAGGCCAAAGAGAAGATGTTAATATTTTACTGTGCCTCATTTACAAGTTAATATTAATCATTGGTGTATATGTATAGGAATAAAACAGAGCAAATACACAGTGTAGAGTTCAGTACCATCTGAGGTTTCAGGCATCACGGGGGGGGGGGGGGTCTTGAAACATATTCCTCAATGAAATACAAATTAAATATTTGACTTTTAAATTCACATCAGTTCTTATCCTTTAGGTATGTTAGAAAGATTTGCTTACTAAACCATTTAGCAAAAGTTGCAGAGACCATATTCTGGGTTTTGAACTTTATCAAAAAGGCAATTGATTTATTAAGGATTTATAATGAAGGTAGATAATACTTGATTAGTATTTATAGTTTAGAAATTTCCTTCATGGACTCACATTTATGCCCATAATGTGGAAGTTTTATGTTGGGGCTTGATCTTTTGTTATGTTGACATAGGTTAATTTGAAATTCTTTCTTACAAAAATATTACAATAAGATAGTATTTTCTAAAAGCCAATGATATTTAAATGTAAATATTGTGTGTATCATTTCAAAGATGGGAAATGATTTGTGGAAACGTAGTATCACATAAAAGAGAAATTTTTATCATGTTATAGCACCATTCATTCAGAAGATGGGGAGAGTTTTATTCACCTAGGTGGGCCACCTTTTAGTTCTTACGAAAAATTTTATGTTGGATGGACAATAAAAAGTATCCAATTTTTGGATCACCTGTTCCTATTAGCCATCCTCAGTCAAAAATGAGTTACTGATTCATTTTAAAAAATTGATTAGAAGTTAATGCCTTACTCACCTAAGTAAAAACATCCAAAGCACAACTGAATCATACATTCCATTTGTTCACAAAGGCCTACACACACACACACACACACACTCCAACCAAACATGCTGTTGTTGGAGTGCCAAGTCTTTTTATATTACAAGACATTGTTTTTTCAGAATATCTTTTTTAACTGGAATATCTATCAGTCATATTATTCCCTGAGATACCTTTTTGCTCCTCTGTGGGCTATTTGACTGCATAAGTAATTCGTAAATACTGTAATTTTATTTTGTGAACCTGTCTTGTTTTTCCTAACTAAAGTAAAAGTTTCCAAATGTGAGGAACTGAGTTTTTAGTACTGTATCTGCTACTGTTTTAAATATGATAGATATTCTTCAAAATATTGGTTGAATGAATGGATTTGATGGTTGAGAATGTGTTCTCCCATTTTATTTTCTGAGTTTATCAATATTTGTTATCAGAAACTCTGAAAGTTCTGTTTGTAGAAAATTACATGTGATACTGACTGATTCCCACATTATTTATTCTCTACTCATTTATTTACTTAGTTTTGTTTGTTTATTTATATTTTTATTTTAGAGATGGGGTCTGACTAGGTTGGCCCAGGCTGGAGTACAGTGTCTATTCACAGATACTGTTGTAAGCACACTACAGCCTTGAACTTCTGGGCTCAGGCAATCCTCTTAATTTAGCCTCCTGAGCAGCTAGGACTATAGACAACTGCTACCACACTGGGCTTTCTACTCATTTTTATGATTTTATAGAGTAGAACACTAGAGGCAAATAAGCAGTATGAATGTTTAAATTTGTGATTAAGAAAGCTTCTGTAACATGTTGAGCCTAAGAATACTGAATTATAGAAATGCCCCCTGTATTTCTGGAGACAAGATTTGATTTCAGAAGTCAAATAAGGCTTCTGCCTTAAGGAAAAAATAAATGTTAGTTCAAAAGGTGCCTCGTCGCAGGAGGGCTTCTTGCTGGTCAGTAGAAGCTGCATCTCAAGGAGACAGCTGTAAACTGGGCCTTTGGTTCTCACCTGTTTTGAAAGACAAGGCAGGCCTCCCTTAGGACCAAAGGTTGCTGGTGCCGCTGACAGGTGGATGCCAGAAAATGAGAGCTAATCAGATAGATATGCTAATGCCCAAGCCGGGCCCAGATGGAACCATGCGGTTAAAATAATTAACACAAAGCACAGCCCATGTTGACTTCTGGGATCATCTCTGTCTCCAAAAACTCAATCACCAGAGCCAAGATGTCTGTGTTTGTTGCTAAAGTAATAGCCTTATCATAAAACTTAGAAGTTTGCCCCAAGATGATTTTATAACTCATTGTTCCCCTAGTTAGAGTTAGTCAAAGGATCTGTAGTAGCCTTTTAGGAGACTTTGACCCTAAAGCAAACTGCCTGTTAGTATGCAAATCCCGTTGCCCTTGGCAACGGGAGAGCCTGTATGTACCCTATATAATACCTGTGTGGAGTTTCAGTCAGGGAGATATTTTATACGGGTAAAATATTTCCATCCGGATACCCTCCTTTATCTATTTTCATAAACTTTCACTTTGTAAACTATATCTTTGGCTCTGTGTATTATTATTGCCATTACTTTATATTTTTATTTCTGTTTCCTACTATATTTTTTATCCTTTGCGATGACCCCTGCCTGAGAGACCTGATCGGAAGAATAAACCTCTTTGCAGGGAGCGTAGCTAACTCCCTGCAAACTGGCGTAGTCAACTTAGAGACCTGATCAGAACAAAGAGAAAAAGACCTCTTTGCGGGGAGCGTAGCTAACTCCCCGCAGTAACAGAAATTGAGGAACACTTAAGAATTCAATTCATCGGTAGTTTAAAATAACCTTTTTCTGAACTTAATGAATCTTTACCTTTACTTTGGATGAAAACGTCTATTTTTTTATAGTATTATTTTCTTCCTTTTTTTTTTATTTCAGCATATTATGGGGGTATAAAAGTTTGGGTTATGTATATTGCCCTTGCCCCCACTCGCTGCCCCCGCAATTCAGAGCTTCAAGCATATCCATCCCCTAGACGGTACACATTGCACTCACTATGTATGTATACACCCATCTCCTCCCCTCCACATCTGCCCAATACCCGATTGATGTTATTCCTAAATGTGCTCTTAGGTGATAATCAGTGAAACCAGTTTGATGGTGTGTGGTGCTTATTTTTCCATTCTTGGGATGCTTCACTTAGTAGAATGGGTTCCAACTCTATCCAGGAAAATACAAGAGGTGCTATATCACCATTGTTTCTTATAGCTGAATAGTACTCCATGGTATACATATACCACATTTTATTAATCCACTCATCTATTGATGGGCACTTGGGTTGTTTCCACATCTTTGCAATTGTGAATTGTGCTGCTATAAACTTTCAGATGCAGATGTCTTTGTTATAGAATGTCTTTTGTTCTTTTGGGTAGATGCCCAATAATGGGATTGCTGGATCAAATGGTAGGTCTACTTGTATCTGTTTAAGGTATCTTCATATTGCTTTCCACAGGGATTGCACTAGTTTGCAGTCCCAGCAGCAGTGTATGAGTGTTCCTGTCTCTCCGCATACACACCAACATGTATTGTTTGGGGAATTTTTGATAAAGGCCATTCTCACTGGAGTTAAGTGATATCTCATTGTGGTTTTGATTTGCATTTCCCTGATGGTTAGAGATGTTGAGCATTTTTTCATATTTTTTGGGGCCATTCTTCTTTTGAGAAATTTCTATTCATGTCCTTTGCCCACTTTTTGATAGGGTTGTTTAATATTTTCTTGCTGATTCTCCTGAGTTCTAAATAGATACTAGTTATCAGTCCTTTATTGGATGTGTAGTATGCAAAAATTTTTCCGCATTCTGTAGGTTGTTTGCTCTCATGACAGTTTCTTTGGCTCTTCAGAAGCTTTTTAATTTAATCAGGCCCCATTTATTTATTTTTATTGTTGCTGTGATTGCCTTTGGGTTCTTCATGAATTCTTTGCCTAGGCCAATGTCTATAAGAGTTTTTCCCACATTTTCTTCTAGAATTCTAATGGTTTCATACCTTAGATTTAATTCTGTTATCCACTGTGATTTGATTTTTGTGACAGGTGAAAGGTGTGGATCCTGTTTAAGTCTTCTACATGTGACTGTCCAGTTTTCCCAGCACCATTTATTGAATAAGGATTCTTTTCCCCAGAGTATGTTTTTGTCTGCTTCGTCAAAGATTAGATGGCTGTATGAGAATGGTTTTTTATCTGGATTCTCAGTTCTGTTCCGCTGGTCTGTGTCCCTGCACTTGTGCCAATATCAAGCTGTTTTAATAACCGCAGCCTTGTAGTATAGTTTGAAGTCTGGTAAATTAGTACCTCCCATTTTGTTTCTATTGCCTAAAATTGCTTTTGCTAAACAGGGTCTTCTCTGGTTCCATACAAAGCGTAAAATTATTTTTTCTACATCTGTGAAAAATGATGTTGGTAATTTAATAGGGATGGCATTGAATCTGTAGATAACTTTGGGCAGTATAGACATTTTAACAATGTTGATTCTACCAATCCATGAGCATGGTACAGTTTTCCACCTGTTTATGTGCCTTGCAGTTTCCTTCCTCAGTGTTTCATAGTTCTCCCTGCAGAGGTCTTTTACCTCCTTAGTTAAATATATTCCTAGATACTTTATTTTCTTTGTTGCTATTGTGAAGGGTATTGAGTCTTTGATTTGGTTCTCAGTTTGACTATTATTGGCATATATGAATGCCTCTGATTTCTGTGTATTGATTTTGTATCCTGAGACTTTACTGAATTCATTTACCAATTCCAGGCGTCTCTTGGTTGAATCCTTGGGGTTTTCTAAATACAGTTTCATATCAAAAACAGATCTAGGCCAGGTGCAGTGGCTCACGCCTGTAATCATCCTAGCCCTCTGGGAGGCCAAGGCGGGTGGATCATTTGAGCTCAGGAGTTCGAGACCAGCCTGAGCAAGAGCGAGACCCCATCTCTACTAAAAATAGAAAGAAATTATCTGGCCAACTAAAAATATATATAGAAAAAATTAGGTGGGCATGGTGGTGTGTGCCTGTAGTCCCAGCTACTCGGGAGGCTGTGGCGGAAGGATTGCTTAAGCCCAGGAGTTTGAGGTTGCTGTGAGCTAGGCTGATGCCACGGCACTCACTCTAGCCTGGGCAATAGAGCAAGACTCTACCTTAAAAAAAAAAAAAAAAAAGCAGATCTATTTAAACAAAAAATATATATTGTGATAGAGCATAAAGAGCTTAAGCAGTGAGGCCAAATGAGCCTGTCTTCAAAGCATCACTATACCAAATTATTCTTTTTGCCCCCCAGTTTTCTTATTTTTAAACTGGGGATGGAGATATTTCTGGCATGTTTTTTTTAAGGTGAATATAAGCTATAGTGTGTATAAAGAATCTTAGTACAGTGCTAGTACAAAGTAAATGACTAGTAAGAAATATGTTACTTATTAATAACACTGTATGACTAATGAATTTGACGTGATATAAACAACACTGCAAATGTATTTTCATCAAGTTGACAACTAACAATGACATTTAGAAACCTAAGTAGTAATAAATTCTTTTAATCATTTCTTATATAATGTCTTTAGGTATGAATGTGAAGAATCTTTTACTACTTTGAATGTGGACATCAGAAATCACCAAAATCTTCTTGATTCTTTGGAACAGTATATCAAAGGAGATTTATTGGAAGGTGCAAATGCATATCGTTGTGAAAAATGTGATAAAAAGGTATATATTCTTCAGTTTTTTAAAGTAATTCAGATCGCATTGAACAAAACTGGAAGACGTCAGAGTTTATATTCATTTCAGAATTTACCTTTCTTTATCTCTGTTACAGGGGTAGCAGAGAGGTAGGTAGTGGTTTAAAGACTGATTTAAAGACATGTCAACGAAAGAATATTAAAGAAATAGTCATTCCAGTAGACTGGGAAAAATGTTTTTCCCACATTTATTTTGCTATTTGTATATATTCATGAGGCTCAAATGCAATTTTGCTACATGTATAAAATACATTGTAATGAAGTCAGGATCTTAAATGCATACATCAGTGAAGCAGTGTACATTGTGTACCCACCAAGCAACCTCTGGAAAAACTGTTTTTATTGGGTGAGTAATTTTGGAAGTTGTGGTAGCTTATAGATTGTTTCCATCTCTGCTCTGAAAATGCTATTGAATTCCTCAAACCTGAAGAGCTGGTGGATAGAATATATTCTTCCTTGATACTCTAGGTTTCTCTTCAAGTCTAGGGAGTCTACTAATTGATTTGGTTACATCAGATTTTCACAACCACTTGCAGTTTGACCACCAAATCTCATTTTTAGACATAGCCAACTAATTTTATCTCTGACACTTAGTTTGTGGTATGGAATCATAACATGTCTTTGTAAGTACCTTAAATGGTATGTATTTTTCTTAGCTCCCATATCCTCTCATCTCCAAGTTGCATTGTTTAGACTTTAAACACTATTTACACAGTTATTTGTGAAGCTATATTGTCTGAGCTCATATCCCACAGCTCTGAGATTTAGGATAATTTCTTCTTATCCTATCTGCCAGCATTCTTAGTCTACATCTTTTAACATAATGATATGGGTAGTACCATTTTCAGTGCCATAAATTTTAGCTGCTATTATTATTGCTTTTCATATATCTTCAGCTTACTCACAGCAAATTCTTTTCATTGGCATAAAAATAACCATCAGAGGAGTAACATAATCAGATAGCAGTAGCAGTATGGAACCAGGTGCCAGCAGTGTTTGTGTTACTAATTTTTCCAATTTAGAAGAAATGAGAAACTACAGTCAGCCCTTTGTGTCTGGGTTCTGTAAACACAGGTTCTCCCTGAAAATATTTGAAAAAAAAAAAAAAAAAAAAATACAACAACAAAAAGTAATACAAATTAAAAAGCCAATATGATATAATTATTTGCAGGTATCACAATGTAATGCTTACATTGCATTAGATATTATAAGTATCCTAGAGATGATTTAAAGTATACAGAAGGCTGACCATGGTTTTTCACTCCTGTAATACCAGCACTTTAGGAGGCTGAGGCAGGAGAATCACTTGAGCCCAGGAGTTTAAGGCTTCAGTGAGCTATGATGACACCACTGCACTCTAGCCCAGATGAAAGAGTGAGATCCTGTCTCAAAAAATAAACAACAACAGTAATAATATAAAGTACACAGAAGATGTGCATAGATTATATGCAAATACTACCCCATTTTATATAAGGGACTTGTACATATATATATTTAAATAACTATTTAATGGTATTGTTTAATGTTTTATTCAGGTTGTAAGAGAGCATACATGTTTTGCCTCTTGTAGGTTGATACAGTAAAGCGCTTACTGATTAAGAAACTGCCTCCTGTTCTTGCTATCCAACTGAAACGATTTGACTATGATTGGGAAAGAGAATGTGCAATCAAATTCAATGATTATTTTGAATTTCCACGAGAGTTGGACATGGAACCTTACACAGTAGCAGGTGTCGCAAAGCTGGAAGGAGATCATTTAAACTCAGAGAATCAGTTGATTCAACAGAATGAGCAGTCTGAAAGTGAAAGAGAAGGAAACACAAAATATAGACTAGTAGGTGTGCTTGTGCACAGTGGTCAAGCAAGTGGTGGACATTATTATTCTTACATCATTCAAAGGAATGGTAAAAATGATGAGACAGATTGCTGGTATAAATTTGATGATGGAGATGTAACAGAATGTAAAATGGATGATGATGAAGAAATGAAAAATCAATGTTTTGGTGGAGAATACATGGGAGAAGTATTTGATCATATGATGAAGCGCATATCATATAGGCGGCAAAAAAGGTGGTGGAATGCATATATACTTTTTTATGAACGAACGGACACAGTAGATGAGGATGATGAAATGATAAGACATATATCTGAGCTAACTATCACACAACCCCATCAAGTTATTATGTCGCCAGCTATTGAAAGAAGTGTACGGAAACAAAATGTGCAATTTATGCATAACCGAATGCAGTATAGTTTAGAATATTTCCAGTTTGTGAAAAAATTGCTTACATGTAATAGTATTTACTTAAACCCTGCTCCAGGTAAGTTTTTGGAAATTAGCTTCATATTAACAAAGAATAATTTTTATTTCACTTCTAGGATTTCTTTTTAGTCATCAACATGTGTTTAATCTTTTTTTTCTGGTTTCCTTTTTTTCTTTTTCTCCATAGAATCATTAGCCTCATTTTGTTTGAATGTTAGATTTTTGGTTTAATTGTTTCAAAGTAAAAAATTTAAGAGGCCTGTACCTTTGAGCAGTGGCACTTAATATATAGAAATATAAAAGAGCTTTTATGTATTATTATATAATAATTTTTTGAATTAAGCATTAGTTTGAAACATGGTTTGGTTAGGTGAAAAAATAATCACTAAGAATTACTCTTAGCTGAAAGAATTGTTTTTAACATACAGCTTGAAAATAAAAATGTGTTTGATTATATATGTACTTTTTATTTAAAGGACAGGATCACTTGTTGCCTGAAGCAGAAGAAATCGGTATGATTAGTATTCAACTTGCTGCTAGATTCCTCTTTACCACTGGATTTCACACCAAGAAAATAGTTCGTGGTCCTGCTAGTGACTGGTACATGGCTTTGTAGTTTACTCTTACAGTGTTGACAGTTGGTTTGGCTTTTCATTATACTGCTTTACTTTTTCTTAACCATGAGAATATTTTTTCAGATTTCAAATATAGAATAAAAATCTTGGTAGTAAAGGTGAGACAAATTTTATAAAAATTAAAGTTTATTATTAAGTGATATATATTTAGTCAATTTCACTATTAAATATTAAGCTTTATCTCAATTATGATTAAAAAGGTAGAGTTTTAAATGGCTGCGGTCTTAAGTTTTTACTAATTGTAAAAGTATGGAACACATAATAATACCTTGATTTAACAACTTTTTCAGCACTGTTCAGATTAGAAAATGTTAAAGACATGTGGCTGGACCAGGAAGAATTTTATAATACATTTGCGGAGACCTACACACATTCTCATTTAATCATTTGTGACTCTGTGGAACTAGATAAAGTCACAGGGCTTTATCAGTTAGTCTTATATTTGTACTAAAACCAACCATGACTGTTAATTTTGGAGATCATCTTTGGTCATTATTTGGTTCACTATAGTAATCAATATCAGCATGTTAATAAAAATTAATGCCACGCATGGGTATTTATACCTATAATCCCAGCATTTTTGGAGGCCAGATGGGGAGAATTGCTTGAGACCAAGAGTTCAAGATCAACCTGGGCCGTAGAGGTGTCCTGTCTCTACAAAAAGTACAAAAATTAGCCAGATCAGTGTTATGCACCTGTTGTCCTAGCTAGTGGGAAGGCTTAAATGAGAGGATCCCTTGAGCCCAGGAATTTGAAGCTGGAGTGAGCTGTGATCATTCCGCTGCACTACAGCCTGACAACAGAGTGAGACCCTGTCTCAAAAAAACATTGATATTTATAGATGTTTCTGTTTTAGGTATGAGGCACTGTGCATTCTCCTCCGTCACAGCAAGAATGTACGTTTTTGGTTTGCCCATAATGTTCTTTTTAATGTATCAAATCGCTTCTCTGAATACCTTCTGGAATGCCCTAGTGCAGAAGTGAGGGGTGCATTTGCAAAACTTATTGTATTTATTGCACATTTTTCCTTGCAAGATGGATCTTGTCCTCCTTTTGCATCTCCTGGACCTTCTAGTCAGGTAACTGCACAGCTTTTTTCTAGTAATTAAATACTTAAAAGTAAATTCTGTTTTCTGCAAGTTCAAATCAGCAAGTTTATGTGCCTCTGTTTGGCATATTTCCCATATACAAATGCATGTAAACACATACATTATGGGTCCTGTGTGTTCTTAAAATTATTTCATGGCATTGAATAGTGATTTGGGGCACTTTGAAAAATAGGAGAAATTTCTTCTGTTTATTCAGTTACTTGCAGTTACTTAGTAAAACTTCACATTCTGTGTTTAAGATTTTCTTTCAGAATTGCTTAAAGTTCTTAATGAAAACCTGAAAGGCATAGTTTTTTTATAATTACAACGGTATGCAGGGTCTATAGTGAAGTCTACTTCAAGCTTTTCATTCCTTCTCTCAAAGAACAACTATATCTAATGTTTTTCTTCCTGAAATTTTTGCCGTGTATGTGAAACATGACCCTTGTTATGCAAATAGAAGTTGTTTCTGCATCTTCATGATAATAAAATAACTAATATTTTATTCTTCACAGGTGTGTGATAACTTGAGCTTGAGTGATCACTTACTAAGAGCAGTACTAAATCTCCTAAGGAGGGAAGTTTCAGAGCATGGGCGTCATTTACAGCAATATTTCAATTTTTTTGTAATGTATGCCAATTTAGGTAAGAACTTTCTATAATTCCATTTTCATGATGATTTCTTATTTCATGTTAAATGATGGAAGCATTTTAATCAAGTGATGATGTATAATCTTTTCTGAAATAGAAGTATTCCATATTTATAGTCTTAAAATGCATTGTAAATTTTCTGTTGCTTTTTAATGGCATTTCTTATACTATAGTATCAGGTTATTTATGTGTTTATTTCTCTAATAGTCTTTAAGGTCAGATACTGTGTCTGACATTTCGATCTTTTAATGCTACTGTTTGGAAAATGCCGATTCCCAGGCCACATCCCACACTATCTGAATCAGAATTCCTAGGGGTAGGCTAAACCCATGTGGGTTTATCAAGGGCACATGTGGCCCTCCAGATCCCCAGCTGTGGCCCCTTGGTTGAATCCAGACTTTCCAGAACAAATCCTTTTGTGAAATTTGGATTCAGTGAAAGGGCCGCACTCAAGCATCTGGAAGATTGCATGTGGCCCTCAGGTTGCAGGTTCTCCATTCCTAAATATACATATGCTTTTATTTAAGTAAGCAAATTGAAATCAGCAATCATGTAAATTAAGTAATCCATGTAAATTCTTCTACTTATATATTAATACCAGTTAACAAATGTCATTTTCAGCATTCCTTCGTAGGGTGGCTTACTTTTTCTCACATCACCTATTCATTTTTTTTTTCAGTGGTTCCAGAATACTTACCTACAAATTATGTTATACGTATTAACCTTGTATTTTGACAGTGTTTAAAATTTTTGTCTTGCTCTCCAAGAAATTGTAGAATTCTTCTTACACAATAATACACAGTCACTGTTTGTTGAATAAATGGATCGATAACCTGGAATATACATCAAAAATTATTATAGTGCTTTCAGTATTGTTTTAGATTCTTTATTGTGTGGGAAAGGAGAGTAAACTTGTTACAGCAGCAATTATCAAATCTGAATATCAGTGATTCAAGTGTTAGTACGCCAACAGTTTAAAAATTACAATGATTGAGAAAATTAGCAGTTTTTGTGAGGGATTCATTCAGAAAACAGCAGTTGGAATAACTTTTTAAAATATCTTATATCTAGGCCAGGCGCCGTGGCTCATGCCTGCAATCCTAGCACTCTGGGAGGCCAAGGTGGGAGGATTGCTTGAGCCCAGGAGTTCGACATCAGCCTGAGCAAGAGTGTGACCTCGTCTCTACTAAAAATAGAAAAATTAGCTGGGTGTCATGGCACACGCCTGTAGTTCCAGCTACTCAGGAGGCTGAGGCAAGTAGCTGAGATAGGAGGATCACTTGAGCCCAGGAGTTTGAGGTTGGGGTGAGCTGTGGATGACACCACTGCACTCTAACTGGGGCAACAGAACAAGAGACTGTCCCAAAAAAAAAAAACTTTCATCGAAAATTAAGTTTTACATCCACTCGCTCCTCTCACTAAAAGTATTGTCTGCAAGAACTTAATTATTAATCTGACTTATTAAATAGAAAGGAAATTCTGCCACTCATCATTGTAGTTTATTTTTCTTTCCCTTTCCTGACTGTAACTGAGAATCTGGGATATTTGTAGTTGAGAAGGAAGAGGATATCACACTATTGAGCATAACCAAAATCTTCACTTTAAATGTAAAAATACCAAATTTAAGCACTCACAAAAACCCTGTTTTGTATAGTTTCCATTTTAGGTATTGCCTATTCATAAATAATATCTTGTTGGCTTATAATCTAATGTGATCATAAATTTCTCTGCCAAGAATAAGTATAGCTTTATAATTTTTTTATTTTAAAAGAGGGAGACTTGCCATGTTGCTTAGGCTGGTCTTTAACCTGTGGCCTCTAGCAGTCCTCCTGCATCAACCTCCTAAAGTGCTGGGGTTACAGACACAAGCCGGTGCACCTGGCCTTGAAATCTTAGTATTAAATTCTTAGGGCCAGATAGGTTTCAAATTCTGCATTTTTGGGGGGATTTTTAAAAGGTGAGGCAGTGCGTTTGCAACACATTGAATAAAATCCTCAGTAAGGCCTCGAACACATTAATATTTCTGTGATGAATAATGAATATTCACTTTAGGGGTAGATGAATATAAAAATCTAAATAGCCTCAATTTAGATTATATTTCACTAGAAAATGAGCTACAATACCAACCTCATGGGAAAAAACTTTGTTTTTTGAGCTTTTGAATTTCAGATGAGGTATTACAAACCTGTCTTTATTGTGATCATCGGAATTACAGTGTAAACAAGCCTAATGGGATACAAAGCATTATATAATACACAGAGAAAATACAAAGTACTATGAATCGTAAAGCACATCATCAGGAAGTATCTGACCTAGATTTAGAGAGTAAGAAACAGCTTTCTGGAGAAGTAGGTATGGTGAATGTGCAGATAAAGTTTTCCAGACAGCATGAATGGTGCATGTAGACTCATCATAACATAATTTGGCTTATCAGACATGTGAGGTATTCATTGTGACTTGAATTGATGAAAGATGTGGATTAGCAGAAGTGATTAGCAGAATTCTCTTACTCATGCCTTGTGAGGTCGTCTGGACTTTGTCAGGAAGACATTGATAAGCCATTAAGAGGATTTCAGCAGGCTTAACTTAGAAACATCAAACTGGCTATGTAGTGTAGAATGCTTATAATGAAGCAAGAGAAGAAATTGTAAAAAAAAGAAAAAGAAAGAAAGAAAGAAAAGAAAAAGGATTTTTTAAAATTATTTATAGAAAAGATCATTTCTGCCTTATATTAGGAAACTGCAGAAAGGAATATATGTATGGGCAGATTCAGGAGCATTTTATAAGAGTTAGAATTAGCAGGGAATAGATATTAAAACCTATGCCCAAAGTGTGGTTTGATGAACTAAGAGAATAATGGTGTAATTTACTGATGGAGAAAAGAGTACATGTCTGGGCAGATTACACTTTAAAACATATTGGACACCTAAGTGAAGAAGTCCAATAAACAGTATGATACATTTTTGCAGAATTTGTAATCATGTAATTGGAAATATCCAGTACTATAGATTTAAACACAAGATAACCAAGCTGTGTAATGAGATAACCAAAGATGGAAACTTTGGGGGGAAAACTAACTTATTCTAAAAGAATTTTTATTGCTTAATTTAGTTTCTGTCTTACTTCATTATGATGAGAATTACTGTTCAGGCTAGGCCCTAGAGAGTGTTCATTTCCCTTAGAGCCCAGGATAATTCGAATGACAGTTATTATTTCATTATTTCACAACCACTTTTTCACAATTAAATAATACTTCATCTTATTTAATTGTATCAATGCATTTTCTGTTCTGTCTGTACTCTGCCTATATTCTCTCTCTTCGAAACAAAAAGGATGAACTTTTAATCATAAAAGTTTTAGGCAGCTGTGATAATTATTTTTTTATTACTGTAGTGCTTGCTGTCTTAATTTTTTTTCCTGCACATTATTCTTCTCCTGTTTCTTACAGGTATGGCAGAAAGGACACAGCTTCTGAAATTAAACGTGCCTGCTACCTTTATGCTTGTGTCTTTAGATGAAGGTCCAGGTCCTCCAATCAAGTATCAGTATGCTGAATTAGGCAAGTTATATTCAGTTGTGTCTCAGCTGATCCGTTGCTGTAATGTTTCATCAAGAATGCAGTCTTCAATCAATGGTAAAGTGAATTGTTCCATTGTTTATAGTAGTCTGAAAATAATACTAGCCTTGTTAGCTTATTTCTTGATTTAAAGTAATTCTGAAGATTTATAAAAATGAAGTAAGACTCTGAAGGCCCATACTTACAGGATATTATATGTTAAACTGTTAGCTTTTTCACAGGTTTAAAAGGGACTTTTTAAAAATCTGAGCACTATGATGAATACCTTACTTACGATTAGTTTAAAATTTTTAGCTTTTAGTGGCAGCATTTATGCTTTTACATTTTATCATCTTGGTATATCTGAGTATTTTAATGAATCTTTTATTGTGCTTGTGGAATTAAATTTAAAATCAGATTTTATTTTTTAAAATGAGAAACTTACTGTTATAATTTTGTGGGGAAATCTATTGGCTTTTCATTGATGACAAATCTGTTCTAGGTAATCCCCCTCTTCCCAATCCTTTTGGTGATCCTAATTTATCACAGCCTATAATGCCAATTCAGCAGAATGTGGCAGACATTTTATTTGTGAGAACAAGTTATGTAAAGAAAATTATCGAAGACTGCAGTAACTCGGAGGAGACAATCAAGTTACTTCGTTTTTGCTGCTGGGAGAATCCTCAATTCTCATCTACTGTCCTCAGTGAACTTCTCTGGCAGGTTAAAGGAAAATAAACATTGGTATGTTCGTAATTTTATTCTTTATTCCTTTAAATAAGTAATTCACTATGTTTTACCCTCTCTTAGGTTGCATATTCATACACCTATGAACTTCGGCCATATTTGGATCTACTTTTGCAAATTTTACTGATTGAAGACTCCTGGCAGACACACAGGTGAATAACCTTTTGCTAACAGAATAATTACAGCTTCCCAGGTTTCAGAAATAACTGGAATTGTCAGTAGCCAAATACATTTTTACCTTTTTGAGCTCAATTTAATGTTTTATCTTTTAAGAAAATAACATAAAAATGAATAAAATCCTCTTGCACCACAATTTTATTTTATTGTAATGAAATTTTATTATATTCTTTTCTCTTAATCTTCCAGTTTCATACTTAATACCGTTTTTTTTTCTTTCATTTAATTTTTTTAAGGAAATTAATATAGGCTTTTGATAAGTATTTAAGTTCTGTTAATAATATTTAAAGGTGAGGCATGGTGGCTCACATATGTAATCCCAGCACTTTGGGAGGCATAAGTGGAAAGATTACTAGAGGCCAGGAGGTCAAACCCAGCCTGGGCAACATGGCAAGATGCTATCCCTACAAAAAAACAAAGAAGGATTAGCCCACACTTGTCCTAGCTACTCAGGAGACTGAGGCCAGATGATCTCTTGAGCCTAGGAGTTCTGGACTACAGTAAGCTATGATCATGTCTTTACACTCCAGCCTGGGCAACAGAGCAAGACCCCTTACTCAAAAAATAATAATAATAGTATTTTAAGGTTATTATACTTGCTTTACTTATTTATTTTGAAATGGAGTCTCACTTTGTTGCCTAGGCTAGAGTACGGTGGTGTTATTAGAGCTCACTGTGTCTTCAGTCTCCTGGGCTCAAACAGTCCTCCTGCCTCAGCCTCCCAAGCCTGGGGAGACTACAAGTGTGCATCACCACACCCAGCTATTTTTTCTGTTTCTTGTAGAGATGGGGTTTCATTGTGTTGCTTAGCCTGGTCTTGAACTTCTGACGTCCCACCTCTACCTCCCAAACTGCTAGAATTACAGACCTGAGCTCCCTGTGCTTGGCCTGTACTTGCTTGAGAGTTAGTTATATCAGGTAACATTTAGTTATCTAAAAGCAACCCCCAGCCTGTAAGAAGTTTTATTAGTATATAAGAAATCAGGCTGGGCACAGTGGCTCACACCTGTAATCCTAGCACTCTGGGAGGCCATAGCTGGAGGATCACTTGAAGTCAGGGGTTTGAGACTAGCCTGAGCAAGAGCAAGACCCCATCTCTACCTATCAAAAATAGGAAAAATTTGCCATTCATAATGGCATGTGCCTGTAGTCCCAGCTACTCGGGAGGCAAAGGCAGGAGCATCACTTGAGCCCAGGAGTTGGAGTTTGCCATGAGCTGTGATGAAGCCACTGCATTCTACCCAGGGCAACAGAGTGAGAGTAATAATAAATTTTTTAGATCTGAGGTTATACTAGTAATAGGTCTTTACATGCCCCCTGGAATTCCTATTTGTGTTCACGTCAGTAAAAGTCGGTCTAAGAATGATGGTTCATATAGAGTTGTCCAGCTCCGCCAGCAGACTCTAACTTTTCTGCCCCCAGGAATTCTAATAGTTTTTTTTAGGAAACAGAAATATATATGCATATTGCTACACATTAGGCATTATAATAAGCAAAGGAAAAACCTGGAAACAAAGTAAGTTTTTATAAAGGTGTAGAACACAATGTTTAAAGACATTATTATAGACTTGAATTTCAGGAACTGGAAATACCAGGTTTCATGAATTAATATTTTCAAATTAACATTCAAATTGTCATTCAGTTCACCATCATAGATTTCAAGCAGATCTACTAATTTTATAAAAATGACATTAACCAAAAACCAATTGCTATAAAACTAAAAAGGTCCAACCTTTAAAAAAGTACCTATTTCAGTTGGTATTTTAAAAATTTGATTTTTTTTAGAGTTTGTTTTAATAGGATCTAATTTCTACTGGGTTTTTTTTTTTTTTTAAGGAACTTTATAGGCATATATTGTTTATTATGTGGCTTCTTATATTTGCTTTAAAATAATCACGTCTTGGCCTTCTTGTTTGATGAAAGGAAGTAGTAATAGTAGAGATATAGGATAAATGTGGATAATAGTGGACTTTTGTGTACAAAATTAGTATAATATTGTCCTAAAGAACCCAAGCTTCAGATGCTTTATATGATGAACAATTAGTCTATTTAGTAAACAATATTCAACAGGTATTTATCAACATCTGCAATGTGCCAGTGTTCTAGGCAGCAGAGAACAAAACAGGCAAAGACACTATTGATCAAATTGCATGATCAATACAATTGATACAGTTGACACTAATGGTGACATGGCCGAAGTATTGAATATCACTTCATTATAACTTATAAAGGAATAATAAAATAGAATATATACTATAGATGTTTCAAGAAGCCAGAGCTATGCATGTTATTTTTCGTATGAAATTGTTAGACTTTTAAAAATTGCCTTTTCCAAACAAAATTTATATTACAAATGTCACTGTGGCAAACAATAAAACTGGTTTCTGACTTGGAATGCAATATTGTCCTGTTAAATGAGACACATGGTGTAAAGGCAGTTTCTTTTTCTGGTTATTTTTTTTGTCTAGGTAATGACACAAAAGAAAGAAGGCATATTTTTATTTGTCAGTAAATTTTTTAAATCGACTGTTAAAGAGAACAGGGAATAATTGGCTATATAAAATATTATGATGTGATTTAGCTGGTGCTGAAATGAAATGATTGATCATTAGCAAATCAGCTACATCTTATTGGTAGTGAAAATTACTTTATCCATCATGTATGTGTTCTTACTATCAGAATTCAAGTTAAATTTTATACTGTCAAATTATATTACTGGTTCATAGTCACTGTATTCTTCTTTATACTCTGAAATGCAATCTTTGAAACTTGGAGTTAGTTATTCTCACCTAAAGTAGTCCTAAAGAAAAATCTAGTTAAATTTAATAAAACATAACATAGCATCGTTGTCCTTAATTCACTTTTAGTAATGCATTTAAACATTAAGTACATTTAGCAAAATCATTTGGGATTATAATTTGGCAAGATGTCAAATTCATATCAGACTTCTAGACAGCTCCCCAACTTGCCAGATCTATAATATTGGGCAAGCTGAATCCTTTCTGTACTTGTCTTCTCATCTGTTAAATGGATTTACTAATGCTACCTACTTTGGAAGCTAATTCTAGGTTAATTAGATGATATGTTTACATGAAAACCGTGTACTGAATGGTACTCAAATGCTAGCCAATACTAGATATTATAAATTTTTATATGTGGTTCCTTTTTAGAATTCATAATGCACTTAAAGGAATCCCAGATGACCGAGATGGGCTGTTTGATACAATCCAGCGCTCTAAGAATCACTATCAAAAAAGAGCATATCAATGTATAAAATGTATGGTAGCCCTATTTAGTAGTTGTCCTGTTGCTTACCAAATCTTACAGGTAAGAATTTTTTCTTATAACTTTATGAAAACCTGAGTCACAATTTAAGGGACTATTTAAAAAGAAAATAATCATGAAATTTGGAGGTAACACTTAAAACTGATAATTGAAAATTATTCTAAGTTCTTTTTATAAATGTAATTTTATTTTCTTTTTAAGGGTAATGGTGATCTTAAAAGAAAGTGGACCTGGGCAGTGGAATGGCTTGGAGATGAACTTGAAAGAAGACCATATACTGGCAATCCTCAGTACACTTACAACAATTGGTCTCCTCCAGTACAAAGCAATGAAACATCAAATGGTTATTTCTTAGAGAGATCACATAGTGCTAGGATGACACTTGCAAAAGCTTGTGAACTCTGTCCAGAGGAGGTAAAAAAGGCCACCAGTGGGCAGCAGATAGAAATGAGAGAAAGAAAAGTAATTATTTATTTTATAGGCCATATAATGGTTATGTAAAACAAATTATATTGCACATTTGTTTGCTTTAATGATTAGCATTGAATTGATTTGTCCTTAAGTTAATAAGGGGTTCCTTTTGGAAAAACTTATATGAAATTGTCTAAAAATCATTTTCTAGAATTCACATTTTTCCTCTTACTATAAATTATTTGGAGTAAATGAAGAGATACTAAAAAGGTCAACTTTTTGCATTTTTAAAGAGTTTATCTTAAGCAGAATAAAAATAAATTTGAAGTTACTTTTCTAATCAAATTCATAATTTTTTAAATATTTAAAATTAGGAACCAGATGACCAAGATGCTCCAGATGAACATGAGTCATCTCTACCAGAAGATGCCCCATTATATCCTCATTCACCTGAATCTCAGTGTCAACAGGTAAAAAAGGAGTTGTTCGCATTTTTATCTCCCAGACTAATATTTATGCTTTATTTAAAGGGAGGGCATTCAATTTTTTTCTTAAATTATTTATATCTTGTCAGTAATAAAGAAATTTTCTAGAACAGCCTTGGCAGGATAATCAGAAGAGGAGAGGTTGGAGTGGGCTTATGTTGTAGCATGTTTCATCTTACCTTTATTTTATTTTCCTTGTCAACCAGGCACCCTTCTTGTGCTCATAGCTGCAGTTAATAAAATTGTTTGATATTTCACATCAACATAAAATGAATAACTGTTGAATAAATGTTAAAAGCGAAGTATCTTGGGTACTTGGTACTTGGGTACTAAGAATATCCAAGATTCAGTGGCAGTAAATATGTTTTTAAAAAATTTATGGTTTGACTAATTTCAGTAGTTTATTAGAAAACTATAACTGAGGAAAAATATAAAGAAAATTTATGAGACTTTTTTATTCAAAACCAAGTATTCTGAGAAAATTGTCCTGAGAGTAAGCCACGAATATGATTGTTCTTTTAAGAAGATGGCTCTTAACTTAAATATGCATAATGATCATGTAAATGCACTTATTAAGAACAAAGATTTCTGAGTTGGGTCCCACCCCCAGAATTTCTGCCTCAGTAGATCTGTGGTGGGGCTCAAGAATTTGCATTTCTAAGAAGTTTCCAAGTGATGCTGATGTAGCTGGTCCAGATACCACACTTGAAAAACCACTCGTATTAGCACAGTAATTGTTGATACAAGACTCTTAAACATTTGCTCTGTAAAGATAAAATCAAGTAATATCAAGAGCTCACAGACACAGATCTATGTGTGTATATTTCCTCAAAACATTTTATTCATATGGTATTTATTTTCCTTACAGCAGAGGATCAATTTGAAAGTTACTTCAAAAGTAAATTGGAGAAATAAAAGAAATATCAAATTTTAGACAAATTTTAGCCCATGGTTTTAAATTTTAATTGTAGTATGTGAAAAGTTTGACATGCAGGTCTCTTTTACCTTCTTAGAACAATCATATGCATGGACAGCCATATAAAGGACCAGCAGCACATCACTTGAACAACCCTCAGAAATGTGGCCAACGAGCACAAGAAAATTATGAAGGCAATGAAGAAATATCTTCACTTCAGACGAAAGATCACTGAAATGCACATAATTAAGTGGTTCCTTTAAGACCATGCACTCAGGCCTTACAGTCCAAACTTTCTGTGTGCCTAGCTAGTATTTAAAGCTAGAGATACTATTCCAAAGCAACATGAAGTGGAGAGTCTATTCACTGTCTCATTTGCAGAAATTTCTGTCAGTATATAAACAACCTGCAGGGGAAAGTATATAATGTTTTGTAATAAATGGCTGATTGCTAATATGTAAATGACAAAGGTGTATATACTATATTAATGTTCGTTCATTCTTAAGCAAGAAACTTTTTTGATGAAAAGAGTCAGATCTGTAAATACAAGGATTAATTTTCTTGTTATGTTCGCTGCATTCTGCAACCAGTATTGCCTGCTTCATGGCAGTTATACTCCTTTACCCTTCCCCACCCCAAAAGAACGTAAAAGATGTATCAATCTCACCAATAGTTTCTTGTTAATTCTTTGTTACTAGATATATAAGGCCAATAGTAATGTTTGAATTATATGGTTGATGTGGAAAATTGTTGATGTAACATTTCTAGGTATTTTTCATTACCTTTTTATTCTGGTATTAAGTTAATCACTTAAATCTGTAGTTATGCTGTAACATTTAGCATGGCTTCACAAGAAGTTTGTGTAGCCAATTGGACAGAATTACCTGAATGACAGAAGTTGACCCAGAGTAACAGCTATTGCTCAATTTTTATTTATTATACCTATAATAAACAAATGGGAGTGGGAGGAATGTGACAGGCAGTTTTTGTTGCACATATGTTCTTCACATTTAATGTTTGATATAGTTCAGTCTCTTGAGATAAAGAATATCAATAATAGAAATTTTTTTAATGTAAAAACAAATATGCAAAGTTTTTAGCTGTGCCAGAATGTATGGAGCATAATAGAAGACTGTATTTGGTGTGCTTGTTTTGATTTTTGGTAGAATTTATTAAGTGAAGCTTTTAAAATTTTGCTTCTATTGGATCTCACTGATAGTGGACATCATCAGAATCCACAGTAGATACTTAAAAGTAGATACAAAGTATTTACCGCCACACCAAGGTGTGTGGCTGATTTTCTAATCAGTCACAATTGTACTTGAAAGCAAGAATTGTCCTAGTTCTTCTTCCATTATTCTCAAACTCTTATTGTTAGATATGGGGTTTACTTAAAACATGAACTCCTGCTTAGTTAATATAATTTTAAGGTACCATTTTAAAGTAACCATTTGTGTAAAGAAATTCATGAGTTAATGATAATTTTTGAATGTGTGTAATATTTTGGAACCTGTTTAAAAAACAAATATCCCTGCAAACAGATACAGCCTATTCTATACTATTTAAATATTTTGCTGTTTTGTTTTATAAAAATTATTTTGCTGAATTCACAAATAGAATTTGATTTAAGAAGAATTTTGTCCTGTCATGTGTTTTTGTTTCATTACTCTTTTTTGTTGTATCCTTAAAGACTACACATGAAAATTAATCCTTCATGGCATGCCTTGGCATGACACTGAATTCAGGATTTCAGACACATTGAGTTTTTGTGCATAAAAAGATTTGGCCCTTGGCCCTTTACTAAGGATTTAGAAAAAAAAATAATGATTAAAATAGTATTAGTCTTGTCAAAAATTTCCTAACATAGTCTTGTACTTTGACACACTTTTACATAATTGATTATTGTTATTCACAGTAGTTTATGTTCTGTAAAGTCACCATGAATACCAAATTAGTGAATATTGAACCATTTTATATAATCAGTATTTCAAATAACCATTTTCAGACAGACTATTACTCTGTAACCTATAACATGATATATCCATTTGATGTGACATCTGTTGGCCCATTTTTGGATATGTTGGGCCATAAAGTATGTTTCTTACTCTGAAAAATATGCAACTCATTGTTTCGCAGTGCTTACAACATCTTTTGTTCTACTCTTTTATAGTGTTTTGAGCATTAGCATCTACCACTGGATATGCAAAGGCCCAGTCCACAGTAAGGAGGACCCATTTGTAGCCTGTCAGAGCTTCTGCCATTAGTCCATCGTAATTCAGCTTTGTTAAGGGCCTTTCCATGAGCCCATAGTCATCTGCAGTCTGCAATCTTTGTCTCTCTTCTTGCCTACATACTTTTCTTGGGATTTTGTTCCTTGATGAGTACAAGAGGAATATGCCTAAATTTTTCCCATCTCTACATTGCTGCAGCACACCCATGAGATGTCCAGCTCAAGTGAATTCACCAAGATATCCACTTGCCAGTCTGAATCATATTGCAGTCCTAGCAGGGGTTCTTCTAATGGGCATCAACATGTCCTACTTTAGTGTTCCCTTAAATTCTCATAAAGATTTCCACAGGGTATGTCAGATACTGGCATCAGTTTAGTAGTCCAATTTCCCATTAAAAATTCAAAGTGTTTTTTCATCACTCAAAGAAAATAGTGTGAAATTCAACTATTGAGCTGATTTGTTCTTTCCTTCTTCAATCTTTTCATTGCTGGTCTCTGTGTCAGCCTTTCAAACGGGACATTGTCCATCCATCTTGAAACTGCCATCCTAAATCAAGCAGCTCATTTTTGGTCAATAGAGCTAGCTGTTCACAGGACATTGTCCAGGTGACAGTGGGATCTAGCAGTTTCTGAGGTTTTTCCATAGTTGGACCTAGAGGAAAAGAGGCTACCTGTTTTTGAATGTGATGTGGAGCTCTTTGCACTTCCCTGGTAGCATGTTCCTGTATAAACCCATTTTCCATGTCACTCTTTGGAGCACTTCCTCATTATAGTGTTTTCTAACATCACCCAAGGCATCATGGTTTATTTCAGGTTTTAGGATTATTTATGTCTTTCAGTCACAGACACAGTCTGAGCACCAAGCTAAAACAAGCTAGTAATTATATCTCAAATGGCATATATTGTACCATCCAAAAATTTTCTGGTCCAGAAATTCCATCAGCGGGATGACATTTGCAGGTTGTTTGCCGTAAGCTCCAGTCTGCCTAAAGTACATGTTGCAAACACTTCTGAAATCAGAGTGTGAGTCATAGGTGCCCAAAATACTGACAAACCACTTTTTGCATTCAGACATGGTCTGCCTTTGCTCAATTTATTTGAATAACCTGCCTTTTTTAACTCATACATTATAATTAAATGTATTTATAGGAAATGTAATATTTTGATATACACATATAATGTAATGATCAAATCAGTAATTGGAATATCTGTCACTTCAAATGCCATTTCTTTTCGTTGAGAAGATTCCAAATCTTTTCCAGCTATTTTGAAATATATAATAATTTCATAACTATTGTCAATGTTACTGGGTTGTCAAACACTAGAACCTTTTTTTTTTCTGTTTAACTGTATTTTTTTACTCATTAACCAAACTCTCTTCATCTCTTTTACCCCCGTACCCTTCTTATCACTCCTGACTACTATTCTAGTCTACTTCAATGATACCTACTTTTTTAGTTCCTGCCTATGGGAGCAGGTGGTACTTGTGTTTCTGTGCCTGCCTTATTTCACTTGACATAATGTCCTCAGAAAGAACCCTTCCCTTTGAATGGTGTTATGGGAAGGAGTTAGCAACATTTTCACCTGTGGAATACGAAGCCTCCAAAATCCAAATCAGATATATGCTATACTCTCAGTTTAGTTAGGAATAGGTAATAATTTATCTTAAGTCACCTGTGAAATGTGACAATGTCTCTTAGGTTTTTCAAGAATTTCACCATTTGGGTGAGTGAGTGGATCTTTGCTGGATTTATCAACCATCCTTTTTGTTCATGTGCATTACCAAATATTTAGTTCTTAGGTTGCCCTTAAGTTTCAGATGTTGTATTATCTTGAGTATGGTGTTTATTACATGAAACTGCATCAAGTCAAAATTTCTTAGAAACAAATTATGATAGTGACTCTGTATCAGTATGGTAAATACAAATTAGGATCTTTCCCACATGAAGACATAACCAGAGATGGCTTTTTTTCCAAAATTGAGACAGAAAAAAAAATCTGCAGTACCAATCACTGAATATCAGTATATACTGCATCCTTTATGTTTTGTGCTGTTGAAAGCAGTCTTAGACACTACTGATGCTATCTACAATACTACTATTCTAGGTTCATTTTCATGAACCATCTTTTTTTTTACCCCCTGGACCACACAACAATACCAGCTCTCTGGCTTCTAACATGTCATTAATAAAAGTTGAAATCTTTTTTTTTCTTCCACAAAATATTCTGTACAGTTTCAAATTAACAATCTTTCAGAGCTCAGGCAGTTCTAGTTGTTTCTGTGTAGTATATTCAATCAAGACTGGCCTGAGGGCAAATTTTCATGCCTTCTACTTTACTATATATCAAGCGGAGAAATATTCTCTAGGCATACACATACCACTTAACATAAAGTCTGTTCATCTCAATGGCCAGTTTCACATTATCATCTTTTCTTCTTGGCTTCTAAAATTCCTCTGAACTGAGAAAAATAAAGCAAATTTATTTAGGGCCCTTTAAGGTTTGGGAACCAATGAGCGTTCCTATTAGTTCACTTAACTCCAAAATGCTATACTAAGACATTTTTAACACCAGCAATGTCCACGTTATTTCATTTCTTAATAATCATCTAAAAAGTTTCATTTGCTGGAATGAATGCTTTTCTTCTTCCCCTTCCTCGCTTTTTTGTGAAATCTCTTTTCTGTTAATCATTCTATTAATATGAATGAATGCCTCTCTCCTTTTCTTTTCTCACTTTTCCATGAATCTTCTGCATATCTCTGATACCCATAAGGGAAAAAGCTAAGGAAACCTCCAATATGACTTTTTGAGCTGTTGCTCAGTTTTATATCAGTGAGGCTACATGAAGTACCCATACAAAATGATCCCCTTAATCACTGGTCATTTGCCATCCTGTGGATAAGGGTGCTAATTGAGTGGATGAATATCCAGATTATCATGAAGTCGATCCAGAATTGCATGCATACAAAGGTATCATCTGCTTCATATGGAAAGTTCCTCTTGTCACAGATGGGAAGACACAGGCCTATCTCCCTTCTGGGGTAAACAAACTTTCAGAGTCTTTATCCATACGCTAGCTCTCTCCTGGGAGCAAGCAACCTACTATGTGTCTGAATCAAGACTGCCTATCTGTGATCTTTCAATAGTGAGCTGTGGATCCTGCATTAACCCAAACAGTTTTCCATTCAGTGACATTCAAAAGCAAATGCTAGCCACTCTTCACAGTCCATTTAGCAGAAGTTCTTCAGGAAGCTGACAATACCAATCTACAAAATGATAAAACTTCACTTTATACTTCTGACTTCTGCATGTTCTTTCTCTACCTTTACTGGTACTCTTAATCTTCACCAAAGACCAAGAAGCAATTTCCTAGACTATTGTTTTCATGATTTGCAGTGAAAGAGGTGCTATCTGTTGTTCCCTTCATATCAGTTCTAAGGCTCTCAGCCACAGCTTAGACTGAACTCTGAGCTTTACCAAGCATTATTTGCCCCAACACTCTATTGTACTTTCCCTTTTAGCTATTATAGATAACAATAACCAAGAGATTGTATATTTAGTTTGCTTTTTATCATTTTGCATTTCCTTAGGTATCCGGTAACCCACTCCTTGAGACGTGGGGCTTCCATTTCTAAATTCCTTTGATAATTTTTACCTTTAGTAAGTAATCTCAGTACAAGACCATTTCCATTTCCATTTCCATTCCATTGCATTCTAGGTAGCCCCACAGAAATTAAAGTTTCATCAACCCCTATTCTCTCAGTCCTGGTTTTCCCAAACCATTTTTGAGGGAGTCATAGTCTTTTTAGCTATTCTCACTTCTGACAAGGCTTTAAAGTTTTTAACTTTAGTTAAGAGGTCCCTAAATCCACCCTAGATTCGATAATTTGCTAAAAGAACATTCAAAATTCACTGGAAGCTGTTATACATTCAGTTATGATTTCTTACAGCAAAAAGATACAGATTAAAATCAGTTGTCAGTTTTAAATGATAGATTTACAGGAGTACTAGCAGATTATTAGTCACAGGTTTTGTTATTATACTAATTCAATACTGAAATTCTAACCTGGTCATAGGTTAGGAGAATTTACAATAATGAGAATCAATTTTGACCTTTTTTTACTATAACAGATGACACCATTGAACACACCATCCCAAAAGTATATACGTATAGCTCTCAGATAGGACAGGTGTCACAGGAACACCTGATAATTGCTCTGAGTTGGTTCAAAACCTACCCAAGAAGGCAAATCCTCCTGGCATGCTCATCTGGACTACAATTTTGGAGTATTTCTGGCCTCTTACACAGAATTCATTTTTATTTCTTTGTTCTCTTTTTTTTCTTTTTCTTTTTTAAGAAAAGAGTCTCGCTCTGTTGTCCGGGTTAGAGTGCTATGGCGTCAGCCTAGCTCACAGCAACCTCAAAGTCCTGGGCTCAAGTAATCCTTCTGCCTCAGCCTCCCAAGTAGCTGGGACTACAGTCATGCGCCACCATGCCTGGCTCATTTTTTCTGTATATATTTTTAGCTGTCCAGCTAATTTCTTTCTAATTTTAGTAGAGATGGGGTCTCGCTCTTACTCAGGCTAGTCTTGAACTCCTGAACTCAAGCAATCCTCCCGCCTTGGCCTCCCAAAGTACTAGGATTACAGGCATGAGCCCCACCGCTCCCGGCCCATTTTTATTTCTTAAGAAGAAAAATACAGCTCATTTTAAGCTGTCACAATGAGAATAAGTGATGAAATATACTTGAAGATGGTCATAAATTTTTCAATTTCTAATAGCTTTAACTGTCAAATATAAAATGGGGTAAATCAGTTTTAGCTCTTTGCTTGCAGGCCATTTGATGGAAAATGGAGGGAAGGAAAATTAAGTACCAAGCATTGGTATTGTATGCATGCAAATTTCTTGTAAAAATAAGTGTGCATAGTGGGCTTTTAAAATAATATCCACGAACTTTACCAAAACATTGCCTTCATAAACTACAAAAATAACCTTGGCTGACACAATAGAAGAAACTTAAATATTTAAACTAAGAATTATACTAAGAAGAAGGTTTTATGTACAATTTCATAATGTCTAGTCCTGCATTGGGAAAGAAAATGCTGTTGCCTAGGTAAACTACACTGAAGGTAGGAGAATTAAAGAAGGAAATTCAAATTGTATGAAATGCCATTTTTTAAAATACAACCTAATCTTCTGAGTTTGAAAATGTAGCTCTTAGATTTTAATCTATCATTTTCCAATGAGTTTAGACCCAGTTTTCTTATATTTAAGACTTATAAAATCTTTTTGTTGTTACAGTAATGATTTATGCTATAGTAAATGGATTGCTAATTTTGATTACATCATAGCCAATTAGTCTGCACCTGGACAGATAAACAAGAGAATTTTAAATAATATTTATTGTAGCACATTTTTGAATCTGTATAACAGAGCATATAAATAATACATGAAATGACTATTTTGTAAGACAGTGGAAATTAAAGACTAGCTGGAGTCAGCTTTGAAAAGTTGACAGAGAAACACGTGAGAGTGTTTAAAAACCCCAATTCTTGCCAGCCCTGTAAACTGAATCAATAAATCTGGCATGAGGCCAGGAACCTGTAAACTACATGTGCAACTATAGTTGAGATTGACAGCCACTCTTTTAGGCCACTGTGTCATTCACAAAGTCTGTTTTTAGTCAATTTTTAGTCAATTCAAAATACTGAGAAGTACAGTTGTCATGATTTATTGTGTATTTGTCAACCTTCTAAACACCAAGATTAGCAATGTAGCGATTCCAGAGAAACAGACCTGAAAATTTCCTAATGCTATTTCCAAAGGCATGACCTTTACAAATGAAATCTATTTTAGAGAAATATGAGGAGGTTTTAGTTTTTATTGGTCTTATTATAACAAGAAACTTTCTTGCCCAAAGTAGCAAATAAAGTTGGAAATAATTCCCAGACCATGTCATTTCTTCTCATATACTCTCATCTTTTTGCCATATCATTAATAACATTTCTTGTGTTTAACATTTACTGACTCAGACTTCACTGGTCATGCTTTCTGGCCCATCTGTCCTGTCACCAAGAACATAAGGTAACTAAATTATTATGTTAAAGTGCTTTCTCAGCATATGCAGAGTCTACCTGAGAATGCCCTTTACTTTCATTCCTTCCCTAATCTATAATCAGTATGACTAAAAACTATTAAGAAAGCTCACAATTTGTGGCATTATTCTAAAGCCAGTAGACTAAACTATTTAAAACATTAGGAGGTCTGCCACTGCCTATCTATTGATCTTAAATAATTTCTTTCTGATCTTCATTTTTCTCACATAAAATTAGGGTAAATGTGTAAGGATTAAAGTATGTGAGGGGCCAGATGCGGTGGCTCACACCTGTAATCCTAGTACTCTGGGAGGCCGAGGCGGGAGGATCGCTTGAGGTCAGGAGTTCGAGACCAGCCTGTGCAAGAGTGAGACCCCCGTCTCTACTAAAAATAGGAAGAATTTATATGGACAGCTAAAATATATATAGAGAAAAAAATTAGCTGGGCATGGTGGTGCATGCCTGTAGTCCTGGCTACTCGGGAGGCTGAGGCAGAAGGATCACTTGAGCCCAGGAGTTTGAGGTTGCTATGAGCTAGGCTGACACCACTTAGCCCGGGCACTTAGCCCGGGCAACAGAGTGAGAGTCTGTCTCAAAATAAATAAATAAAAGTATGTAAGGGACCTAAAACAGTACTTGGTATGTGATAAACATTTTTTATTATTCTTTTTGAAAATGTAGCTTTAATTCTTATACCTGAATATTTAATTATAATCAGCCTCTTTAATAATCACTGTAGGAAGCAGTTTCTATTAAATCAATAGCTAGTGCCTGCCATTCATCTTCACTTTTAACTTCATCCACCCCTACTTGTGAAAAGAAATGATAATACTTTTTGGTACTAACTTTTGAACTATCTGTAATATTAACTCTTGCTATCTCAATATTAAAATAATTTATAGCAGAAATGAAAGCATAGACCTTAATGGGATAGTACAGTATTTATATGATTTCAAGAACTTTAAAATCCTGAATATCACTAATCCAGAAGCAAAGAATAGCCAACATTCTTTGAGATTTGTGATAAGTTAATGTGCTATAAATACTTCACATACATTGTACATTATCTCATTTATTCTTAAAGCAGCCCTATTTGGGGTGTAGAGGTTTCTATTCCCATTTTACAGATAAGAAAAGTTAGACATGTAGAGAATAGAGAACCCACAGCCATAAGTGATACAGCTGTGGTTCAAATACAAGAAGTTTGATATCAAAGTCCAAACTCTAGCATTCTAGGGGTAGAAGAGATCTCAGGAGATAAGTTCTTGGGCCATAGTTTGGGTTACCTTGGGCAGATCAGTGAGTTGATGTTTTCAACCCTGCAGTAATTTGACTCCAGGTGGAAATCTGTCTTCTTACCTAAAATTTATTTTTTCTGATTGTTTATTCAAAGGCCTCCAAAAAGAGCAACTCTAAAGTTCTCCCTGGATTTAAGGACCTATGAGATGCCCTTGCTGTGTGAATACAGCAGGTGTATCAAGCACTGCTCTTCATAGATAACACTTTAGGAACCATTTAGCCAAATGCTTTCTCCACCGACTGCAGACTAGAATACTCTAAGGAACTCTAAAACAAAAACAAGAACCTTATCCTAAAACAAACCAAATGTAAATCCAAATTTCTGAAGGTTGGGTCTAGCTAGGGCTAGGCATATATGTTTGCAAGGCTCCCAGGTACAGCCAGTATTAAGAACGAATAATAAAAACTAACCCAGTAATTCTCAAATGTGGCTGCACATTGAAGTCATCAGAGAAGTGTAAAAAAAAAAAAAAATGGAACACAAGGTGGCTGTAGTAACTATTCTGGGAAGATGCATGCGTAGAAAAGAAACTGATATATAACCCAACCTGTCAATCACGCAAAGACAGAAACGGTAACCAATCCCCCCAGGAGAGAGGCGGGACAAACTAATGAGCATATAAAAGACCGTGTGTGTGTGTGTGTGTGTGTGTGTGTGTGTGTGTGCGCGCGCGCGCGCGCGCGTGCGTTGAGACTTCGGAGTCTTAGCACTTTCGGGGTCTTCTTCACTCGCTGAGAATGTCCTGTCTGTCCCTCTGAGTTGTATTTTCACTTTGCAGTAAATGCGTGTGTGGGATTGCTTCGTATTTGTGATCTGTCATCAGCTTGACTTGCTGCCAGTTCTCGTTCCTGACACAGGGAGCCTAGGACCAGGTGACATCAGACAGACCTAACATTTGTGCCATCAGCTCCTTCATGTTTAAGTGAAAAAGCCACACTCCTAGCAGTTCTCTCAATGCGTCTTTTGTCTGTGGGAAAAGGAGGAGACGCTTTGATTTTTCTGATTCTGACCACAATAGGACATTATTCCCTTATGCCCCTCCCGCCCCCCCTTTCCTGTACTCTTCATTGTACTAGAACTTCCCATTAAAATCTTACTCATGCTATTTTTCACCATCTATAGGATTTCCCCACAGAAGACAATACTCAGGCAAGAAAAACCTCTTTTTAATTGGATGGAGACGTTCTACCTCCTTCGCCTGGGATCTCTAGAAATCTGCTGTGAATCTGTATTCCTTTCACTTCCTGAAGGCTTTGTTACTGACCTCCTGTATTCTGCAGTTGGCATCACATGTGCTTGGTTAAATTGTATGTTTCTGCATTGATTGACCTGCTTGTCAGCAAGACAATGGATAAAGGAACTGCTTGGATGTATGCCAAGCAAAGAAAACAAACAAGCAAACAAACAAACACCACCACCACCAACAACAACAACAACAAAAACACAATGAAATACCAGTTTACTCACATTAGGACAACTATTATCAAGAAAATGGAAAATAAGTGTTGGTAAGGATGTAGAGAAATTAGAAACCTTGTTTACTATTGGTGGAAAGGTAAAATGGTGTAAGTGCTATGGAAAACAGCATGCAGCAAATTCAAGTTTTACTTTTTGGAAATTTTTGAAATGTTTTTTCCCCAAATATTTTTTATTTTAATTGATTGTATATTTGTCTATGGTTTGAGTATTATTTAAAAAGCCCATCCTTCTATAATAATATAACAAAAATTTTTCAATAAAATGGAAACAATATAATGTAATGAACTTTCATAATAACATACTTGTGCTCTGGCTAGAAGTTATGAGAGAATTTGTGGCAAGAGAATGGAAAGGGAATTTGTGACACTTTTTGCAAAGGGAGTTGCTGTTCCTTAATTCCCTAAAGGTGACTGCACAGGGCAGGGAACAGAGACAAAGGATTAGGGCCCTATACAAAGCTTTCTTCCTATGACCAAAAGAAATTCAGAGACTGGTAGATGAGACGGCCACTGAAGATTTAGTTTTCTGGCTGGATGCACTGGCTCACGCCTGTAATCCTTGCACTTCGGGAGGCCGAGGCAGGAAGATTACTTGAGGTCAGGAGTTCAAGATGTGCCTAAGCAACAGGGAGACCCTATCTCTACTAAAAATAGAAAAATTAGCCAGGTGTGGTAGCACATGCCTGTCAGCTACGAGGCAGGAGGATCACTTCAGCCCAGGAGCTTGAGGTTGCTGTGAGCTAGGCTGATGCCACGGCACTCTAGCCCGGGTGACAAAGTGAGACTTGGTCTCCAAAAAAACAGATTTAACGTTCTGATTTAGTAAGCTATAACTAATCTGATGTGTAGGTATTGTATTGTATTAAAAGATTAAAAGTAATCTAAAGATGATTTAAAATATTTGAGAAGGTATACATACAGACTTGAGCTTCTAAGGATTTTGGCATTCCAAGGGGGGTGCTAGAACCAAAACCCCACAGATACTGAGGGAGAATCATGTATGTAATATATAATTGTGTTGGACATACTATATATTTTATTGTATTATTTTAAAATTTTATGTAGTGTATATTCCTTATATTCCCATTTAAAGATCAATGCTGTTGACTTCGAACTATACTCTTCAGTATTTAAAAATATTTTAAAAGCGAAAATACTATAATTCTGTACTACTTATGTAATTTGATTTTTCTCTGTACATCTTACTACAGCCACCTTGTGTTCCATTTACTGTCACTCTGCTGGATGGGGTCATGAATGACATGTCCTGAGCTTCCCAGTACAGTTATAATATCTCTTAAATTTATCTATAAATCTTCCTCACCACCCCTCTACCTGTCCAACTCACTAAACATCATCCCTCTTGGTTTACATAAAGAACACCAGCAGACATGCTCTTTCTTTGTATAATCAATTGGCCTCAGACTCTAGGGAAGCTCTGATGTTTCACATTTTGTGATACTTCTTGCTCCTGCGCCTTTGACACAACAGTTTCTGCTGCCTAAAATTCTCTCTGTGTTCCCCTTTATTAGCTAATTCTTGCTTGGCCACCAGAACAAATCTAAATTTCTCCTCCAGGCCAGGCATGGTGGCTCATGCCTGTAATCCTAACACTCTGGGAGGCCGAGGTGGGAGGATCTCGTGAGGTCAGGAGTTCAGACCAGCCTGAGAAAAAGCAAGACCCCGTCTCTACTAAAAATAGAAAGAAATTATCTGGCCAACTAAAAATATATATAGAAAAAATTAGCCGGTCATGGCGGCACATGCCTGTAGTCCCAGCTACTCAGGAGGCTAAGGGAGGAGGATAGCTTAAGCCCAAGAGTTTGAGGTTGTTGTGAGCTAGGCTGATGCCACGGCACTCTAGCCCCAGCAACAGAGTGAAACTCTGTCTCAAAAAAATAAAATAAAGTAAAATAAATAAATAAATTTCTCCTTCATCAATAGCTTCCTAATAAAATACATAGAAGATCTTAAAGCTTAATGAAGAATTTACTTGTTTGTGTAATTATGTCTACCTATTTGTAAGAGGAGATATCTCTGGCATTCTCATGGTTCTGAACTTTCAGAGGTTTGCTGAATGCTAATTACATAGAATCCTGAAATTCTCTCTGAATCTTTAGACTAAATACTGTTACTCTGAGTCTACTCTAAGTCTAAACAGGGGATATAAACCACATAAACCACAAGATCACTGAAACAGGTGAATATATTGTCACACTGCAAAGCAAGGGAACTAATAAAGACAATAGCAGTCAAATCAAAAGGATACTTTTTTGATGTTGTTTTTAAGCCAGTCAAATTTAGCAGTGGGGGGTTGAATAACAACTTTAGTGATACTAATGTTAATAAGTTCTGATAATGCACTACCATCAGACTGGCCCAAAAGGATTAATAATCTCCCACTGGCCAAAGACGTAACAAACAGGATATTAATAAGGGATAATACCTTCATTGACTTGAAATGAGGAAATTTCATTTGTAAAAATATTACAACAAATACTTAAAGAAAGAATGACACAATTAAAGTATCTATTTTGGCTCCCAATGAATTATTAATCTTTGCAATGATCATCAAAAACTATTGTTATCAACATAACAAAACAATTAGCTATTGTAACCTTTCTGTGAAAATATATAGCAGCACCTATAAAGTCATTTGAAAATAATAAAAAAATGTCAAGGAAAGCTAAAAACAGATGAAGGAGAAACTTAGAGTAAGACTTACGAAATATCAACCAATCACAATGCTTTTACTTATTTACTACCAACTCAAACAAACTTTTAAAACATTTGTTTTATTTTAGTTTTAGTTTTTGGATATCTATAGGTTTTATTTTTATAGAAGCCTAATAGCTGTACATGAGATATTTTGATACAAGTACACACTGAGTAATGATCAAATCAGGGTAAATGAGTATATCCATCACGACTGGCATTTATCATTTTTTGGTGCTGAGAACATTCCAGATCTTCTCTTCTAGCTATTTTGAAACACACAATAAATTATTATCAACTGTATTGGCCCTATTGTGCTATGAAACACTAGATCTTATTCCTTCTACCTCACTGTATTTTTGTACCCTCTTCATTCCTCCTCCTCACTATCCTTCCTAGCTTCTGGTAAACCACACTCTATTTACTATCTCCATAAGATCTACTGTTTAACTCCCATATATTTGTGAGCCAAGCTGTGGAGTCAACCTCAGTATCTCTCAAAAGATGAATAGATAAAGAAAATGTGGTATATAAAACAGTGGAATGTTATTCAACTATAAAAATGAGGCTGGGCGCGGTGGATCACGCCTGTAATCCTAGCACTCTGGGAGGCCGAGGCGGGTGGATTGCTCAAGGTCAGGAGTTCGAGACCAGCCTGAGCGAGACCCCGTCTCTACTAAAAATAGAAAGACATTATATGGACAACTAAAAATCTATACAGAAAAAATTAGCCGGGCATAGTGGCGCATGCCTGTAGTCCCAGCTACTCGGGAGGCTGAGG
>JAPYYL010000031.1:1073497-1119204 GCA_028534055.1 Eulemur mongoz
CTATAAAAATGAGTGAAATCCTATAATTTGCAGCAATTTGGGTGGAACTGGAGGACATTAAGTGAAGTGAGCCAGGGACAGAAAGACAAATTTTGCAGGTTCTTACTCATGTGGAGAAACTAAAACACACTTTTTTTTAAAAGTTAAAGACAATTAAAAGACATAGTTCACTAATTAGAAATCTAATGATATTAAAAAATTGTTATGTATAATTGATTATATTATGGTTTTATAATGTGTTTATTCTTAGAGATACATATTGAATAATGTAAAGATGAAACAATATAATGACTTGAATTTGCTATAAAACAATCTAGGGGTGAGAGAAATGCGTGAAACGTTAAATAACAATATCCATGAGTTTGTAATTACTGAAGTTGGGCGATAGGTGCATGGGAGTTCATTATAAATATTTTCATTAACTATGTATGTGTTTGAACAATTCCATAATAAAACTTGGAAAAAAAACCTTTATCTGTAAAAAGTACAGGTAGTTTCCTGGTTTCATTGTATTTAATGCATACTTAACTAGAAATGTACAGAGAAAAGTAAAAAATTTAGATCAAGGTTGTCCTTGGGACAAGGGAAACATATCCATAGTCAGTAGACTTTTAAACTTGGAATATTGACCAGAAATTGAGGCAAGAAAAAGAAACACTTGTATATGAAGAGAGACAAAGAGAGAGAGAGAGAGAGAAACAAGGATGAGGGGAGGCACAGAGTAGAATGTGAAATTAGGCCACTACTAGGCTGCAGAAGTGCATTGTTTTCATGAAAAACTTGCTTCTCTTCTCAGTCCTAAAATCGCCCCACCAACACACGGTCCAGCCCTGGTGATGGAGAGCAGAGTGTTCATCTAACATGTTTCCAAGCCTTTCAATAAACTCTTGCACCTTCCTTGGACCCATTCTAGTTTTCCTCCCTCTAATATTGGAATCTGCCTTCCTCAGCATCACATTCCAGATATCTGCATGGCCCAAAATATTCTGTCCTTATCTCTGCCCCAAAATCTAATGAACTGAATATTCAACTTTATCTCAGTTGGGAGACCAAAACGATACATTTGGAGATATCTCCTGACATTCAGGTCCCGCTAATGGTTTTCCTCTGAAACCTTCTACAGAGGATTGTCTTTGGTGATTAGGGACCAAAGGCTCAGATTCCTGAGAGTTAGGCAACCCCAATCTCCTAACATCTTCAAGACAATGGCTGTTGTATAAGAGTTCTTTTCCCTTGCAGCAATGTAAGACAGCTTATAATGTTCAACTTACATTCTACAACTCGTCATAGAATTAACTGAGACTAGACTTCTGAAACCATTCCCTTTATTTTTTCTAGTTTCTCCCTTCTGCTTTCCTCATTCTATTTCAAGTTCCTTTTCAGACTGCTCCCTCAGTAAGTTACTTGCATAAGAACTGGCATCTTAAGATCTGCTTTTAGTGAGCCCAACCTGAGGCAGAAGTCTTTCCGATGTCTGCAAACATAGGCACATGAGCCATATATATACATCCGCACACAAACATATACAATTTGTTTAGCTCTCTGTGATCATACTCAGAATATAGTTTAGTGATAATGGGTTTACTTCTTCCTAAGAGCAGAGATAGACTGAATAAGTATTTGTTTCTTTCAATTATTGTAGAATCTTGAGACCAAGGAGACTTTTTGCATAAAGTCCCCACTGGAAAGGATTCCCAAACACTATGTCTCAGGGGCTACAAAGGAAGACTTTTAGGACCTTGGTATAAGTTTTATAGTAAATGAAAGTTTAAAATTGAATGTTGTCTATGAATTAATTATACCTAAACTAAGCGAATAGAATTTATTCTGGTGATCTCTCTGCCATTTAACAGCCTACATGCTAAAATAAGTACAAGTTTGTTTCTGAAAAGGGTGTTGTATCTCTCAACAAATTATATAGAATCATCTCTGATGATTTTGAGACCATGTCCAAGGCAATTTTTCCCAGAAAAAGACACAGGAAACACTAAGGTAATATTTTTCCTAGTATACCTTTGTAGGCTGATCCCAATATAAGAGCATTGCCCTACCTTAGCCATCAAGGACATGTGCCAGCTATTATTAAATATTTACCCTCCAGGTGTTCCAAGCAGGACCATACTCCAGCCACAACCCACTTTAGCTTTCTCAGCACTGCCACCAGTCCCCTGAGACTTCTAACTGCAGGGAATACAACTGAGGACTCTCCAAGCGATCTCATATATATGTGTACCAATCCCATATACTCTTAGCCTACTTTTTGCCCCCAACTGCTGCTGCAATAATCAGCTCTACAAACATAACCTAAAAGTACCTTCCATTATCTTCATGAAATAGCTCTCATTACCATTATTGTCATTCCCATCTTTCCAAAAAGAAATAAAAGCTCAAAAAAAAACAAAAAAACAAAAAGGAAATAAATGACTTTTCTCAATTCAGATAACTAAAATTACAAAGCAAATGCCACTCCAGAATCTGGAGCACAGGCAAAGGCAAAGAAATACAACTGAGGTCAGTTTACTTGAAGCAGAAGCTGCTGGAACTATACATGTGTAAGAACAATTAAATGGTAACTGTGGTGAATTTCTGGAGACTTGAGAATGAAAATCTCCTTGGAGTCACAGTCTTACAATGGGCAAGGGGCAGTGGCTATAATTTCATGGGTTTTAGCTCCAGGAACTACACCAAGTTTTCAAAGTTAACAACAAAGAAAAATCACCTGACTTTGGCAAGAGAAATGGGCTCTAGTTGATAATACTGGGTTATAGGAAAGAGTTGCAAGACATACTCTTAAGGAGTCCTTAGAGAAACCCAAACATGAAAGGACAGAGAAAAATAGGGTACTAGAGAAATTTGAAGGTACCAACACTTAAAACTACAGCATACATTGAACATACCCCAATCCCTACCCATTAACATAAAACCTCACACAGGTCTAGTTACCCTAGTTCCTGTCATCATATATATAATTTTAGGCTTTCAACATTTCAAAAAATCATTTAGAAGTTACAGAATTCCAGAATAAATACAGAATAGAAGAGAGTTGTCTTACAAATATGTGAAAGCACCTCAATGAAGGTAGTACAGGGGAAAGTAGGTGACTTAAGTAACTTTGGAAATGAGCAAAGTCTATAAGAACAAAGGCAAAAGGAACTGCATAAAATCATCAAATTCTAGTTGACACAGAACCTCATGGAAGGATTGGGTTAACAATTTTGATACTGCTTCCCAGGTATAGTAGAATTGAACAATTAAGTAAATGAATGGTGGGCTTGAGGGAACTAGATTTCTCACTGTTGGAGTAGGTATTCACAGATTAAAAAAGGGAGGATGGTAGACAGATTCATGTGATAATACATTAGAGTTGGAGACATCAGTATGAATTTATATTTGGCTTAATATAGACGCACATTGTAGAAATATTTCTAGACAAAACAGAAATAGAAGAATATTTAAATAAATATGCTTGGGCTGTATTCACACACACACGCTCTCTCTCTCTCTCTTTCTATTAGCTATGAAAGCCTGGATCGTGGTTTCTAATACCATTTTCCAATACAAGGAACAAAGCCTCCTTGGATAAATGGCTGATTCTAAAACTAGGACAGGAAATATAAAAGATGACCCCAAGTGCTGGGAACCAAAGAATTTCTCCAAAATTGAATAAAATACATATATGCCAATAAACCACACTGATGGGGGTATGTTAAATGGGTGCAGGAGGCCACTAAAAGAATTTCTAAAGGCCAAAAGCTGAAACAATTTGACCAAGCAAATGAATAATATAGAACTGCATTATAACTGAAAGTAAAATAAATATCAGTGAATAACTAAAATGATAAATGATTAAATAAATGTCCTTTGCAGAGAATTCCAAATAATTTATGTAGCTACTTGCCCTCAAGGAGGGGGAACATAAATCTCCACTGCTTAAGTGTGACTTCCTTCCTATAAGTACAGTATAGAAATGAGGGAAGAGCAATTTGACAGTGGAAAAACCAGACAAAAACTACCTCAGCGAAGTGAACCAGGTCAATAGCAACAATGATAAATCATGTTGATAGCACGTATCCTCAATATGATTAAGATGAAAATGGCACTTTAGTTCTGTAGTCTTCTTTTCCTAAACCCCAGTCTAATCTTGAGGAAAATATCTAACAAATTTTACAAGAGAGGGTATTCGACAAAATTCATGACCAATCCTCCTGAAAACTGTTTACGTCATCAAAAACAAAGATCTAAGTAAGAACCTGCCACAGCCAAGAGAAACTTAAGGAGACACGACTAACTAAATTTAATGTGGCATCCCAGAGGGACCCTGGGACAGAAAAAGTTATTAGGTAAACACTAAGGAAATCTGAATAAACCATAAAGATAAGTTAGTAACAATGCATCGATATTCATTTCTTAATTACAACATATGTATGTAACTAATATAAGTTAATTATAGGGGAAATTGGTTAAGGGACCAGAGATATAAGAACTACCTATACTATATTCTCAGGAAGAATGTGTGTGAAGATTCAGGCATAAAGACTGTAGGACTTTCCAAGGCAGAAACACAATGGAAGAGCAATTTGTACGGAAGGAATATTGTGAACAAAGTAGAGAAATGGGGAAATACTAAGTGTGTTCATAGAAAAGCTAAGCAAAAAGCATAAAGATGGTAAGGGAGGTACTGGTAGGAGACAGTATGAACAAGGGAATGATGGAGTATAGGAGAAATGTAATTGGAGATCTGGCTCCACTAGAGCCAGATCTTGAATGTTATGGAGGATGTCAAAGATTTTTCAGTAGTGAAGCAATACAATGAGCAGTGTTTTAGGGAAAAAAAAACTGTGGCAGGAAATAAAAGTGAGGTACAAAGGGGAAAGACTGGAGGCAGAAAGAATGGTGAGGAGGTTCCTGGAATGATTAAGAACAGTATATAACAATAATAAATCTATTTTAGTAATACATACTTCCACCCCATGGGAGGAAATAAGTTCATACATACTTATATTACTGTAAAATCGGCATTTATGAAAAAAAAATTTGCTCAGTATTGATGCAGAGGTAATTCAAAGCCTGAACTAGGCAATAAGATAAAGAGTGTAACTTAAAATGCAAATGGTAGGAAAGGAAGGAATTTTTTATGGATAATGGGTAAGGGATTAAAGAAGTGGAGTAAAAAGTCACTCCAAGGCTTTGAGTCTGATTGTTAGATAAGCACCAGAGAAGGAAGTAGGTTTTGGAGAAGATAAAGAATTCTGTTTAGGAGCTGTGGAACTGAAGGTGCTAGAAGGACCCTGGGGAAGAAAAACCTTACAGTTAATTGAGCAGGTCCTGGGATTATCCTGCCTGTGTGTGAATCCCCCTGCTCTGCCACTGATTAGCTTTGTGATCTAGGGTTTCTGTAACTTCTCTCTCCCTTGGTTTCCTTACCTGGAAAATGGGAGAAAGTGTTGCCAAAAGCTCAGCACTTGTCCCAGAGTCCACATCAGAAGAACAAGGACAAGTGGCTAAGGAAAACGATAGAGAGATTTATTTGCTGGTAAATGATAAAAAAGGCACACTCTCATCATAAAGTACCAATTTCTAATCATAAGCAGAAGTACAAACCTTTTAAAGGGAGGTTTTCAGCATCAGGCAATTGCTGTTCTGTCTCATCTCCCAAGAAGACAATCTTGTGACCTCCACCCAGAACTCCTCTGCCTGCCCCTTCACCTACCCAGACTATTGCCTGCCCAACCCCAAGCCTCTGCTGCTGGGCAGTTCCAGACAGTTCCACTGAGCCATCTCTTATAGCACAAAGAACAAAGGACATTCCTCTGCACCTCCTGACCACTCCCTGAGGTAGGCATATAGGTTTCAGTTCTCTAAAGGGAATCAGGAGACAGTCTCACTCTGTTGCCCAGCTTAGAGTGCCGTGGCATCAGCCTAGCTTACAGCAACCTCAAACTTCCAGGCTCAAGAGATCCTCCTGCCTCAGCCTCCCAAGTAGCTGGGACTACCGGTATGTGCCACCATGCCCGGCTAATTTTTTTCTATATATTTTTAGTTGCCCAGCTAATTTCTTTCTATTTTTAGTAGAGATGGGGTTTCACTCTTGCTCAGGCTGGTCTGGAACTCCTGAGCTCAAAGGATCCACCCACCTCAGCCTCCTAGAGTGGTAGGATTACAGGTGTGAGCCACTGCGCCCAGCCACAAGACATAGCGAACTCTTAATGCTGCTGCCATTTTTGTTAAGGTGTTCATAGAATGGGTGTAGAAAGATTTCTCACATGGAGATTAAGATATATAAAAGTAAAATTATTTTATCCTTTAGAAGGACAGAGAGAGAGAGAGAGAGAGAGAGAGAAGGGGGAGGGCAGAGCAGGGAGATGGTGTGGCATCCCAAGGAAAGGGAGATGCCAGCAGTTAGGCCAAGTGGCTTGCTGCTTTTATGGGGAAAAAGAGTTAATTGTTGTGAATTGCCACATATCAGCTCCTTCTCTTCTTCTTAACTGCAAGGAGATAATGGCATCTGCTGTGTGAAACAGCCACACATGCTGCATCTGTTCTCTTTGCCTTAGGGATAAAATAACCTTGCCCTCAAGATATGATTTTGGGCTAGGTTTGATGTCTCGAGAGTGTCCCCCATGCTGTGATACAGGAACTTCTCAAGAACCACTCCAGGTTATAGAAACCGATGCTAAAAGGCAGTTTTAGTCAATGGGTCAAGCAACTGTAAAAACTTTACATTTCCTTTTGTTGGCTGGGCTCCTTTGAGATGTTGTAAAAACAGAGCTTAGCAGGGCACCTACCTGTTAGCTAGGTGGAGAGGGAGGGAGAGAGCAGAGAGACAGCAGAGAGAGCAGAGAGCTGATTTATTTTGCTTGCAAGACCCACCATCCTTTCAATTTTCATATTAACCTAATAACATTAGCAGGCAGTTGAAAATGCAGATACTTATCTTCCCAGAGAAAGTAAGAGTTCCAAAGCTTGTTCTTGATCTAGGCAGTATCATCTTCTCTGAATTGAGTTGTGACATTTATGCCACTCTGTAATTTTATTTCCATGACACGCATTCTGTAGTTATTGGCTCGTAATAGTAGTATTGTATTGTCATGTACAGACTTTCACAGAAGACAGTCTCAGGGTCTTACCTAAGTGTATTTCTTAATAAAAAAATATTGTGCTGGGTCAGGCACAGTGGCTCATGCCTGTAATACTAGCACTCTGAGAGGTCAAGTGGGAGGATCACGTGAGGTGAGGAGTTCCAGACCAGCCTGAGCAAGAGGGAGATTCCCCTTTCACAAAATAAACAGAAAAATTAGCCACATAAGAGGTCAATGTAACACCAAACTCTTGAGCTCAAGTAATTCCCCCAACTTCATCTCCCAAAGTGCTGGGATTATAGGCCTGCACCACTGTTACTGGTGTAATAATAAACACAAATTATTTTTGACAAGTGTACCATACAGGAATTTTTCCAGAAATGCAACTACTGTTTGCCAAATATGTATTGTTTTCACCATTTTGGAAAATAAGATCATTTCCAGTACTGTTCATGTACCTGAGTTTAGAATATATCACATCTTGTTTTTACTTGTGGCTGAATTGGGCATTTTCCTACTTCTTAGTGTAGTAGCACAGGATATTTACATATTAAAATATATTCTTTAGTATAAGCCATTCTCCTTGTATTTCTTTGTCAGGTCTTTTGAAGAAAAATTGTGCATCAGTGAGTTTAATTTATATCACCTATGAATTTAATTTCACAAAGGAAGAGGTGTCGCTACAAAATATTTGCTATAAAAAGGTCATCTCATTAATTGACAAAACAACGTCAACCAGGAAAGACGAACGCCTAGAATTTTAATGTTCCAATCCCGATTGAATGTTTCAAATTTAAAACCGGAAAAGCGAAAAAGTTTTTCGTAATGTTCAGAATGGAGCTATTTGAATTCTAGCACCACAAAACCTTTGGAGGATAGTGCAAAATCTTCCATATGTTTCATCTCTAATTTTGCGTACAGATAGGAAGGGGAAAGTGCTTATAAAAACCTCATATGTGCCACTGATCACTTAAAGTCAGGGTTCCTATCTTTTCTTCTCTTCCAGGGGCCTATAATGCTCAATCTGGACTAAAGGATTTAGAACTACGCGGAGAAGCCATTCCTTCTCTGGCACAGCCCTTGTTCTTCATTCCCACCCACTGCAGCCGCCTGAGGGTCATTCCGAAATTAGGACAACCCTCGACGCAGTTTCTTCAGCAGGCCGATCCCCCTCAGCCCTGATTCTCTTGGGCAACCAAGAAGGTCCTTAACAATCCCAGAGCCATTTAGCTTTGCAGACAGTACATCCCTGGTGTAGGCCATAAGTCCTACGGCGCTAGGAAAAACCTGGGACCTAATGTTAACCTACGTGCTGACGAGGAAAAGGGCCAAGGTGCCTGTGAAAATGCGTTATCACCAGCGTCATTCACCATGTAATTGTTTCATTGTTCCCTCACAGTGTGAGACTGAGACTGCCGCGCGGAACCGCACTTGCACCACTAGGAAACGAGAGGTACCTCCGATTCCTACCTAAGCCCAGGCAGCCTAAGCCACTCTACCCCGGCACTGTCTGGTCCCTGGCACTTGCTGCCGCTTCCCCTACCCCCGCCCACTTTTTCCCACTCAGCTCACCGTTCGCCCTGAGAGAGTCCCTCCGCCCACCTTCTAGTCTTTCGCCTCCCCAGCCAGAGCATTCTATCAAGCTATCGTGGACAGTTCTGCAAAATGGTCACCGCAACGGACACCTGGGGTCTTGTAACCCTGAGCCCCCTGGGCTTCAGGATTTTTTTTTACTAGTTCTGTCTTTGGTGAAGCTTCACAAAGGGAGGAGAGGGCTAGCTAAAACGGAGAAATTTTACTGGAGTTCCAATTCCTGGAACTAAAGGGAGAAAAAGCTACAGGAAGGAGGAAAACTAGCGGTGGGGTGGGGTGGGGCGGGGCGGTGGGTGGGGGAAATAAGGGGTACATTGTCGTTATGTTTGAGATCCCCCAACTGGAGAAAGGCGGAAGACAACGAGTTCTCGCTTGTTCACGAGAATTCGAAGAGAGCGGGAACGGGTGGAGGAAGTAGGACTCTCGCGCATTGAGAGCCTTTGGGACGGGACTATCTAGAAGATCCCGCGAGGTTATGACTAAACGAGCGAGAGTTAGCCAGGCAAAGGTAACGGTAGCGGAGGTTGGTGGGGGCCGAGGAGCGCGTGCGTCCTGCGTGCTGACGTAAAGCGGTAGGAGTGAATATATCACAGCCGCGGCCAAGCTGTGTACTTCAGAGCTGCAGTTACCTCGTGAGTAGTCCGGTAATCGGACTAACTAGACCTGCAGTGGGAAATCACGAGCTCTCGGTTCTCTTCAGGGATGAGTCATGTGGTGGTGGGAAATGCGCTTGGACTGGACCAGCAGGTGAGCCGAAATGAGCCTACTGGGACTTTTAGCGTGGACCCCCCTTCCCTGGGCTGACTTGGTTGTGGCGCAGTGCTCACTGGGCACTTTAGTTTTACCGCTTCTGCGTTTTGTGTTTTGAGGTGGTAGGATGGAAGGGAAACGAGGAAAGAAACTGGTTTAAACAGTGAGGAAATCGTTTGGGGAAGAAACTGGGCGGTTGCAGTAACGTTGATTGTGATGTTTGGGCCGGGCTTGAGGTATTGGGCCGGGCGTGAGGTATTGTACCAGGCCGCGCACAATGGCGGCTTGAGTGTGCTTACGCGATCTTGCGGGGACGCCTATGGGGGCGGAGGCGAGGGTGGTACGCGAAAGCGGACCATGTCTTTGTCCTGATGGTTTTGGTCATTACTGGGCGGCCTTGACTTATGCCCGGTCGTAGTAAGCAGAATGTGAACTAACGCTACAGAATGTGGGTGATAGGGAGAAAAAGTGCGCCCTTTGCTCCGGGAAATGGCGACGCTTCTTTGTGTACGGCTGTGTGGCTGGCTGGTGCTGCGGTTCTTTAGCACAGGGGCCGGGCCTGGGGAACTCAAAGAGGCGAGTGACAATAAAGGACAGCGGGACCGGTATCGTGTAGTTTTTTTCCCACGGCACGGTAGCCATGGTATTATTGCGGGCTGCGTGCTTTGGCTGACGAGGCCGCGTTTCCGGAGTGGAAAGTTTGTGACGTAGGAGAACCGGAAAGGGATAGTGGGAAGGGGAGGGAAGAATGGCCGCCACGGGCTTCTCTTGACCAGTGTCTGGAGAAAATGGAACTTGGACGGCGAGGAGATACCTCGAAGGTTAGGGACCCAGGACATTACTAAATCTATCCTTAAATCGCCGAGTTACTGGACAGCCACGTGGCCCAGAGCAGTGCGTTTTTGTGTAGCAGAGGTTCGCCGGAGGAAAAATACCCGGAATGTTGATTGGCTGGGCATGTTGTTTTGTTGTCTAGTTTGTTGTTGTGGAGGAAGATGTTGAAATCGGTCGAATTGGGGGCCTGGCCGCTTTATGTAGAGTACCTCTTCTTTTGAGGAGGTGGCGAGGGGGGTGGGGGGGGGAGAGCGTACGTTGTCTGAGAAGTGTTAACAGGCTTGTTTAAGGCAGGAATCGGGCCTTGAGATAAACAATTTGTCCCTGCTTTTCACGAACTACTTTTCTGTGTAAACGTTAAAGTTCAGTGGCACTATAACTGATTCTAAATTTTAATTTAATTTGAGGGATTTGACAGTCTTTTTATATTTTTCTACTTAACATGCTTGTATGTAAACCGCCTGCATTTTAAGTTTACTGAGACTTCATATGTTAAATAGAACATAGAAATAGATAATCAAGAGCACAGGCAGTACTTGTTTGTATTATTTTCTGTGTAGGTGGAATCCCTTTAATTCTTGATGAACTGCTTTCATTGTCACTAGAGTTAAGTACTAAGCAAATTAGAACTGCAGGTTTTCATTAAGAATATTTTTAATTGAAGGTTCATGTAATTTGATAATATCTTGAGCTTTTTATACAGTGTGGAAAAACATGATATACGAGTTTTTTGTGCAAACGTGACAACATTGCTTGTTGGCTTTGGTATTTTGTGCTTTTTGAAAAAAAAATTATTTTGACATTTATTCCACTGCTTCTAAGTAGTCCTTGGTGTAAAGTATTATGAAAATGGCAACAAAGTGAAAAAAGCTGTTTTCCACAGTTTTCAAATGTCATTGTAGGAAGAGAGGAATTTAGATTCAATGTGGTATGTCATTTTTAAAAGCACTCAATGCCAGTTGTGTCACTTTTTAGCTTTGTGGCCAAAGACCTCTGAATGTGTCTCATGTATAGAATGGGAGAAATACAACCAGATCAGAGTGTCAAACATGAAATGATGCAGTGGCATGTAAATCCACACTGTATAGTCAAACAATGGTGATGTTAATTTTTTCCTACTTTTGACGTTTAGGAAGTTAAGAACAGTTGCACGATCTTTAGGGCATAAAGATATTCGAGGAATCCTCAAAATGTCCTAATGTGGGTTTATTTTTAGATTTAAAATACTAAGTAGAAAACCAGTGGCATTGAGAATATTCATCCATTATGATTGTAGTTAAATTGGATGTTTTAAGTTATTGACATTTTAGTTGGTGTTTAAAGAGCTTTCGCTATGGAAAATTGTTACAGAGAAAATATGTTTGGAATAAAGGAATCTGAACAGTTATTGTGGAACTACTGGCATATCCAGGTGGTGCCCTTTGCATTTGTCATGCTTTGTATTCTTCAGAGCATCCTAGAAACCTTGTAAGGCAGACATGGCAACTAGCAAATGGTATGGGAAAGGATTCTAAATCTAGGTCTTTTGATTTGTCTTCTGTTACACTATTTGTGCTTGATTTATGCCTTAGTAGTGTGTAGTGTGTCAGCATATGTGATCTGTTAATATTTCTCTTCTAGTTTGCTGGTCTAGACCTGAACTCCTCTGATAATAATGAAAGTGCAGGAGGAAGTACAGCAAGCAGTAAGTAAAAATTTTCTGTCTTCAGTTTTACCATATAACAATGTGAATTATTTTGGCATATCTGGATAATAAAAAATTGGTTGGGATGTTTTGAGTGAAAACAGTTAAATATTAATGGGAAAGTTAAATGTAATTACACATTCTTTTTAGAAAATGTATCCAGTCATGTATGTGCTACAGCTGCTGCTACCATTTAAACCTAAATTTTATTGATTTCTTCAGGCTTGGGTTCGCTATGTTAAATTCTTTTGAAAGGAAATTAGATATAAAAGTTTGTCTTTGGAAAACTGGAGGTTTTGTTTGTTTTTAGGGGCTTCTTTGAAGTTAGTATTTGGATGGGAACAGAGTTGATTGTTTGGACACAGGTTTCTTCCTTTAAAGAAAGCAGTTGGTACACTCAGAAAAACCTTTAAGTCTGGTAAATTCATTTTAAAACTAATTTTCCATTATATGAACATTCCAGAGATTTAACTACACCACTAGAGACAGTTTGGGGTATTTAATTAAATCCAAAAGTAAGAGGTTTAGTTAAAACTTGGATTTTCAGATAATAAAGTTGACTTTCTTCTGCTTCAGAAGGTAATTGCTTTTGCTTATTGATCATAGACTAGGTTGTTGACTTAATTTAGGAAGCTCAGAATTAAAATACCCTTCCTCAAATCATTTTTCGTTTCCAGCTTGTCATGTATTTTTATTGTGTGATCTTCATCTTACCAGTATAGATACAAAAAAACTTTTTACTGGGTATTTGATTCAGTGTAGTACATTGACCCTTTTTTTCTTATTTGCCTATATTGTGGTAATGCTTATTACATTTAATGATGTAAATGCAAAACCCACAAACCAAATATATCTCATTAGCTACTAGTGTTTATTTAACAAAAGTGTTTTAAATAGTCTTTATTTTCAGGAAATTGACATTTTTTAATGAAATGTCAATTTCCTGAAAATAAAGACTATTTAAAACACTTTTGTTAAATAAACACTAGTAGCTAATGAGATATATTTGGTTTGTGGGTTTTGCTTTTATGCTCCAAGTCCCCAAACTTTTTGTTTCTTCTTTAGGAAAATAGTTCTGTTTATAAAGGAGTACATTTTAAATCCAGCATTTTTCCCCTCATTCCCAAACTAATTAGTTTAATTTATGACATACAGATTTTAAAAGTTTGTTTTTCAGGGCCTGTTTTTTAATAGCAGACATTTTGGTAAAATACTGCATCTTGGAGGTTATGATAGGCTTAATTTTACATTTTCTCTTTTAGAAGGGCGCTATATACCTCCTCACTTAAGAAACAGACAAGCTTCTAAAGGTATGTCATTAAGGCTATTTTCTAGATCTAATGTTAGCTCCTTTAGAAGTTACTTAAAGCTTAGGGAAAATGAAGTACCTTTGGGAAATACATAAACATTTTTTTCCTCCTTTTCTTGTTTCTGAACTGTCTTTAAGTACTAGTACTTTATAACTTGAATAGTTCATGTACTGTTGAATAATGGTTAATTTTTGTTTCCTTTAGCAAACCAAGTCCAAAGAGCTTACATTTTGTATAGTTTTACTTAAAGTGCTTTATTTGTTCGTAAACATTGACAACATGATTTGCATTTGAAAGTGGTCTATTATTTTTGAGGATACCTCACTATGTAAAACCAGCTGCATTGTGGTAGAGTCATAGTTAATGCTATCTTGAAAAGTTGCCACAATAAAAAATGGGATTTTGCAGAATAGTTAACAGTTAAAAGATTACAGTTTTGGCCATACTCCATAGGCTAAAGGGATTGGCTGGTATCAGCTTTTTGCCTGACATTTAAAAGATTTTCTGTGACGTGTTAAGTCACATGTGTCATTTACAATCTAGTTTAATGTCATAAAAGGATAATAGAGGGATGGATTAGAAAAGTATCACAGAGATGACATTTTGAAAGCTGTGCTTACACCAGAAGGGGTGATCTGAAATCTGTGGGGTAAGGAAAGGTCATGAAAAGTATTTTAACAGCAAAAGGAAAGAAGATGTAGTCATAAGGGGTTAGAGGTGGATGAAGTACTGGGAAGGTAGAAAATAGTACTGGAGCACGTGGTTAGATTTGTGTTTCTACATGTAGTCTGTAGTTTCCATATGTCTCTCAGTATAGCAGAATACCACTTAGCTAATGATAGCATTCTTTTTTCAAAGTAACTGCAGAATTTTTCTCATCATGGGTATTCTTAGAATTGCTTAGAATGTATCTGGCTGGAATTGCCCCCGAGATACATTAAGTACTTGAAAAGGAGCTGGCAGCATTTCAGGATATTTAGATTTGAGCACTCCTTAAAAATCAATTCAGCTAGGAAACGCCATTGGTCATTTGTCTAATAATGTAGCTATAAAGTCAGAGGGAAAATAACTTCATTAACTTGTGAACTTAAAACATTTAATAAAATGTCTGAATTTTCTTAAGTCCTCAGCTTAACCAGTTCTGAAATCAGTTTATTCTTGTCACTCTTTTTTTGTTAGTCTGTAGACATGGAAATTAGGCGGGGATGAGGGTTTTCTTTTCCCAAATATACTTGCTTGTCACCATACGTATAAAGATTACGATTATAACAACTGTTACTTCAGTTGTTAGTAATGAAATAGAAAATCTTAACAATACTTTAATGTGAAATTAACTTAAAACTTTGAGAACTTCATGGAAATGTAAGGGTGTTACAGTGACTTAAGGAACGGGCTATGAATTTTCTGATTTAGAATTATGTTAATGGGAAAACCTACCTTGCTCTCGGTTTAACCATCTCTTTCTGAAGTTATCAAAGAGTAATTTTAAAAATCCAGTGGTAGCTTTTGAATACAGATTTTTTTTTTACATGAGGCACTTCTGAAGGAATCTTAAAAGTCTGGTGGAGCAAAACAGACCAATTGGAAATTCCTTGTTTTGAATTGACTGCTTCCATTTATTTGATTTGTTTCTTTCAGAAGTTACTAAACGAAGCCAGATTGTTTTTTATGTATTGAGGATGCTCAACTGACTAGTGCTATTTATATTGCTGTCGATAGGTAACAAGTTGCCTTCTCCAGGTTCTTCATTGATGAGTCCCTTGTTCACCGTGATGCTTGCTACATCCAGTTGCCTGTTCAAGTAGTTTGTTCATAAACTGCTTACAGTTTGGAGCTTTAGCCTTTATGAATTTGAAATTCTGTTGTAATACATCTGACATTTTTATTCTAATGTAGATCACTTCTTTATCTTTAAGCTTTTCTCCAGTAACTGACTGTACCTGCGGTAACACTTTATTTGGCTAGGACTTCGCAAAATATATATTTTAGATACCATATGTTATATGCTTAGGTTTAACAACATGTATTCAGGCTTTGTCAGATTTTTATTGAGGGATGGGATGACATAGCTACGAAACCTAACATAATGAGCTGCCTTAGCTATAAATTTGACCTTAAGAATTTCTTGTAATGGGCAAGTAGCACAGATCTTTAAATGCAAAGTGGCTGAATTTATCACTGTGTAAGAATCAAATCTTTCTTAAAGTTTTAAAAAATATATCACTCATGGGTGGATGATTTATTCACACACAAATGACAGTATAAAAGTACCAAAATAAAGTGTGAACATTTTATGTGGGAAAAAATACATTGGTTGCACTTGGTATCCCTCTTGAAACCAGTTGTAGCTTAAAAAAAGACTCTTGCCACGGTTTTATTAAAATAATTTTGGAGGGCTGGGCACGGTGGCCCATATCCTAGCACTCCAGAAGGCCGAGAGGAGAGGATACCTTGCGGTCAGGAGTTCAAGGCCAGCCTGAGCAAGAGTTAGATCCCTATTTCTACAAAAATAAAAAAGTTAGCTGGGCGTGGTGGTGCATCCCTGTAGTCCAGCTTCTTGGGAGGCTGAGGCAGGAGGATCACTTGAGTCCAGGAGCTTGAGGTTGCAGTGAGCTATGATGATGACACTACACTATAGCCTGGGAGACAGTGACACTGAGTCTCAAAAAAGTAAAAAATAAATGAAATAAAATAATTTTCTGGACTAGGCTCACGTTTGGGGTGTACAGTATTTATACTTATAAAATGAATGAAACCAGTAGAAGTATGGTTGGTAGAATAAAGTGCTGTATTTGTGTTACCTGCATCTGTTAGTCTTTTAGGGTGGTATTTACTCAGAATGTTGTTCTTTGACCATGAGATTATTTGGCCTCTTTAATAATTTCTGGTAGAAGAGAAGGTAAAAGATTGTAAAACTTCAGTTTGTGTCACCCGTTGACCTGTGGTCCCACAGAGGTAAGATAAATGTTTGTCCATGAAGAACTTTCATATTTGGGAAGGTGGAATCATGTGAAAGTATTGTCAACTTCTAATTTTTGCTGTTTTATTGAAGGATTCTGTGATAAAGACAGTTCAGGTTGGAGTTGTAGTAAAGATAAGGATGCATATAGCAGTTTTGGGTCCCGTGATTCAAGAGGAAAGCCCAGTTATTTCAGTGATCGTGGAAGTGGATCAAGGGGAAGGTAAATTCTTAGAGTCTATGTGTGTATATACATTAGCAATTTAGAAATCATTATTTGACGGTTCTTTTTCCTTATACGTTTTCTTCATACTCTTTGTGATTCTTAAGCATGTCCTTAACAGATTGTTAATGTATTTTAAGCCAGATTTGGTTTACTCATTTTTTTCATTAACTGTAAGAATTCTGTACTAAAATTAATCTGTCAGATTAGATGAAAATAGAATATGCTGCTTGACATAATGAATTCTGTTTTTACTTAGTTGATATTTATGGTTTCTCTGTGACAATTTTTTTAATCACTTTTATTTTGATTGCACAGTGGAAAGAACTTAATAGCTGTATTTAATCATGTATTCTGTTTTTCACAAATACATCTAAAGCTCTAAAAACTATGAATTTTCACATAATTCTTGTTCTTCTATATTTAATGGAAAATTCCATGTGTTAATCTTGCTTTCTCATCACTAAATACGTTCAGATGATCATATTTAAAATGAATGTAAATTAGATACTAGGTATCTAAAGTATTCTGAAATTTAATGCTTAGCATGTGAGGAGGTCTGCTTAAGATACGTAATTTTAAAACATTTGAAGAATAGTAATTTTCTAAAAATGAAGACGTCAGTTACATGTGAGCACTCATTAGTTAGGTAATGGGTCTTATTTCACAAATGAGATAAGCCAATATTGAATTGTTGACATCCTTAAAGGGTCATCCTTTTATATAATATGCAAGTATATTTCTGATATTGGCTAAATGACATACTCTGGTTCCTTGTGCTATTCAGATTTGATGATCGTGGACGGAGTGACTATGATGGTATTGGCAGTCGTGACAGAACTGGCTTTGGCAAATTTGAACGCAGTGGACACAGTCGTTGGTGTGACAAATCAGATGAAGATGATTGGTCAAAACCACTTCCACCAAGTGAACGCTTGGAGCAGTAAGTTTTTGAAATGTGTGTTAATTGTTAAGACACTTACTACCTTGTATAACATATATGTAATAATCATTTAATTTCAGGGAACTCTTTTCTGGAGGAAACACTGGAATTAACTTTGAGAAATATGATGATATTCCAGTAGAGGCAACAGGCAATAACTGTCCTCCACATATTGAAAGTGTAAGTTTCTTTTTTTGACTTTTTGACAATCATAAAGTGACCAAGAAACCCATATGATGATAAAAAAAAAAAAAGCTGAATTTAATGTCACTGTTATGTATAATACTGAAATAGAAAATGTGTCAAACATACAAAGCAGCCAAAAACTTTTTGAATGTACATTGGACTTAGGAGTCCGTTTTCTTAAAAAATACTGTGACCACAATACTTTTAGTTTTCAGATGCTTCTTTTTAAAATAATGCCATCTATTTTATTAGATGCTTTGATATTAGGTAAATCAGTGATATTTAGTGGGTTACATTATTATATTAGTATAAAACAATTTACAGTTAATATAACTAGTTAATGTATAAACCATTTGTTTGTGTCTGCTGTTTTTACTTCTGTATTTTTTGCTTGTATTTGATTGACCTGGTTAAATTTCTTGACAGTTCAGCGATGTTGAGATGGGAGAAATTATCATGGGGAACATTGAGCTTACTCGTTATACTCGTCCTACTCCAGTGCAAAAACATGCTATTCCCATTATTAAAGAAAAAAGAGACTTAATGGCTTGTGCCCAAACAGGTGAGCTTACTTGATAAAGAATAAAAAGTTAATAATACCTTAACTGATGTGCTCTAAGAGTAGTATATACTGAAGGTAGGCTTGAGTGTCCTGTATTTAGCATTTGAGATAGGTAAAGATTAGCTGAGAATGTGTCTTTGTCTTTCACCTTTGGATACTTGGGATGGAACTAGTATTTTGTTTTCTTTCTTTTTTTTTTTGAGATAGAGTCTTACCTTGTTGCCTTGGGTAGAGTGCAGTAGCGTCAGCCTAGCTTACTGCAACCTCAAACTACTGGCCTCATGAGATCCTCCTGCCTCAGTCTCCTGAGTAGCTGGTACTGCAGGCACGATCCACCATTCCTGTCTAATTTTTTCTATTTGTAGTGCTTACGGGGTCTCACTCTTGCGTAGGCTGGTCTCAAACGCCTGAGCTCAAGCAATCCTCCCACCTTACCCTTCCAGAGTGCTATGATTACAGGTGTGAGCCACTGCACCCGGCCCTGAAACTAATATTTTCATCTGGCATCTTGGGAGAGACCATAGCAAATTGTCAGCTTAGTATTGCTGCAGTGGGCAAATATATATATATTTTTATATATAAAACTTGAATCATTTGACTTTTTAAGTAGGTTAAGAAGTAGAATGGCATCTGTTATGTCAAAAGCAAGGTACAGCCTTTAGACAAAACCCAGCACTTGTTTATTTTTTAAAAGTTTTATTTAGACATAGCTATATCCATTTGTTTACATGTATGGCTGCAAAGATAGGTGCAGAGATTGGTCTGCAGAAGTCTTATACTATTAAGCAGAAAGTTTATTGACCCCTGTTTTTATATTCCAGCAGTGTGTAGTAACTAAAAAGAGATGTTAAAATGGAAGTTGATGCCACTTTGGAGAGAAAATGGTTGTGGTTATTTACTAAAAGTACAAAAATGTGAATATTACATTGTTTATTTAGAGCACAGAACTCATTCAATTTTATTTATTTATTTATTTATTTTTTGAGACAGAGTCTCACTCTGTTGCCTGGACAAGAGTGCCGTGGCATCAGCCTAGCTCACAGCAACCTCAAACTCCTGGGCTCAAGCTGTCCTTCTGCTGCCTCAGCCTCCCCAGTAGCTGGTACTACAGGCACGCGCCACCATGCCTGGCTAATTTTTTTTTTTTTCTATATATATTTTTAGATGTCCAGATCATTTCTTTCTACCAAAAAAAATTTTGGTAGAGACAAGGTCTCGCACTTGCTCAGGCTGATCTCAAACTCCTGACCTCAAGCAGTCCTCCCGCCTCAGCCTCCTAGAGTGCTAGGATTACAGGCATGAGCCACTGTGCCCGGCCTTGATATTCTTAGCTATGTAAATTTCCTCTATTTTTTAGAAAATTAAGCATAGCATAAGAAAATTTTTCTTTTAGTGAAGGGCACTTGGAACATAGTTAATAACCCAGTGTTTTCTTTTTCAGGGTCTGGGAAAACTGCTGCATTTCTTTTGCCCATCCTGAGTCAAATATATGCAGATGGTCCAGGAGAAGCTTTGAAGGCCGTGAAGGTAAAGATTACTTTGTGAAATAAGAAATGTCTGTTTGACCTTTATGCAAACAATGCCAGATATACCTTATTTTCATTTGTTTTGATTTTCTTTTCATTGTCTTTATCCAGTAAAAACAGCTTTTTTAGATGTAACTCTGAAATTACAAAGGAAATTGTCCTTTGGCAAACTTTAAAAAAGACTGTAAAAGTTTTGAGTTACAGAGTTGACATTTATTTCTTAGGAAAATGGAAGATACGGGCGCCGCAAACAATTCCCCATCTCTTTGGTTTTAGCCCCAACAAGAGAATTGGCTGTACAGATCTATGAGGAAGCCAGAAAAGTAAATATTCATTTTAGTGATTGTTGTCTTTTTTTTCAATTCTAATGAAGTTTTTATGACTACTGATAAATTCTTTGCTTATAGTTTTCATACCGGTCTAGAGTTCGTCCTTGTGTAGTTTATGGTGGTGCTGATATTGGTCAGCAGATTCGGGACTTAGAACGTGGATGCCACTTGTTAGTAGCCACTCCAGGACGTCTGGTGGATATGATGGAAAGAGGAAAGATTGGATTAGACTTCTGCAAGTATGTTAATTTTTGTATATGGGGTGCAACAATTTTTTCTATTAGTGATCATTACTTTTGTAGTATTTTATAAATACTGTCTTAATTTTAATTTTTCTACACAATTTTTGAAAACGACAACTTTAATGTGAAGAGCAAGTGAAATTTTAATTGAGGCTGTTTGTTTTCATTATAATCATCAAAATATAGCTAATTTGGTGATGTGATCTTAAGCATTTTGTTTAGGAATGTGTGTGCATGTATGTTTATTTCATGTGTGTCAATTTATGAGCCAGAATGTTTAATACTTGCATGGGTATGTTAGCGTATGTAATTCATGGTAGATAGACGCAGCTGTACTCGATAGTTTAACATAGATCTGATGACCCAACAGCAGCTGAGTATTTTTCATAACAGATACTTAGTGTTGGATGAAGCCGATAGGATGCTGGATATGGGATTTGAACCTCAGATACGTCGTATAGTTGAACAAGATACTATGCCACGAAAGGGTGTTCGTCACACCATGATGTTTAGTGCTACTTTTCCTAAGGAAATACAGGTAATGTTGGGGTTTCAGCTTTTATTTAGAACATTGGTATTTATGGGTAATTACTTTTAGGTAATTTATGTACTAAAAAGATAATTTAGTATTTTTCTTACTTTTTCTTTCAGATGCTTGCTCGTGACTTCTTGGATGAATATATCTTTTTGGCTGTAGGCCGAGTAGGCTCTACTTCTGAGAATATCACACAGAAAGTAGTTTGGGTGGAAGAGTCAGATAAACGGTCATTTCTGCTTGATCTCTTAAATGCAACAGGTAAAATTATGAATAGTTATAGTATCAGGTGTAAGGAGACTCTCTCTATATATCTTTTCTGTCTCCTCACCTTTACCCACAGCCCCTAGCTTTTGCTTGCCTTTATAAGCATTGTTAACACAGTGCTTACTTTAATTGCCATTATTTGCATCTTACAAGGTGCAGGAAGAGTTAACCCAGTTTATGTAGAGATCAGACAGTGATGCCAACTTATTATTAGTAAACAAAACTTTTCTAATTTTTCAGGGAAGGATTCATTAACTTTAGTGTTTGTGGAGACCAAAAAGGGTGCAGATTCTCTGGAGGATTTCTTATACCACGAAGGATATGCTTGTACCAGTATTCATGGTGACCGATCACAGAGAGATCGAGAGGAGGCCCTTCACCAGTTCCGCTCGGGGAAGAGCCCAATTCTAGTGGCTACAGCTGTGTGTATATTTTATTTTTTTGTTAATCATGTTTGAATATTGCTTTTTTTAAATACAAGTTATTTTTCAGGTGGCAGCGAGAGGACTAGATATTTCAAATGTGAAACATGTTATCAATTTTGATTTGCCAAGTGATATTGAAGAATATGTACATCGTATTGGCCGTACAGGACGTGTAGGGAACCTTGGTAAGGAGTTAGTTGTTTGATATATATATATTTTTTGGTTAACTGTGATCCATACAGCAAAGGATTTGACAGAATGTTAAAACTAGAACCCTTATTTTCAAGGGAAAAAAATACCAGATTAATTAGATAAAAGCTTTTGTTTCGATCCGTTTGATTTGATTATATTTGTTTTGTTTTGTTTTGTTTTTTATTTATTTTATTTCATTTTACTTTATGTGTTATTTTGTTTTATCTTATCTTAGAGATGAGGTCTTGCTCTTGCTCAGGCTGGTCTCAAATTCCTGAGCTCAAGCAGTTCTCCGGCCTCGGCCTCCCAGAGTGCTAGGATTACAGTCATGAGCTATTGTGCCTGGCCAGTTTGGTTATATTGTGAATTACAGTGTAATTCTAGTATTTTGTTTAATATGCACTTGCTAATGTAAGATCACCTAGTTGCTTTATGGAACCCAGCCTTTATGTATTTTTTACAACTCTTTAGGCCTTGCCACCTCATTCTTTAATGAAAGGAACATAAATATTACAAAGGATTTGTTGGATCTTCTTGTTGAAGCTAAACAAGAAGTGCCATCTTGGTTGGAAAATATGGCTTATGAACACCATTACAAGGGTAGCAGTCGTGGACGTTCTAAGAGGTACACATTATTTTGAGCTTTCAAACTTGAAATTTACTGATAACTGTTACTGTGGGGAAAGAAGTTTTCAGATTTAAAGTGTAACACTTATCTTCAACTAAGTAAATAGTTTGGGCAATGGATAATTATTAGAAAGGGTGACTTGAAATTGCAGGTAAGCCTTTCACTGTTGAGGCTTTTAGAAATACTAAACTACATTAATGGGTACAATACCCATTAGAACACAGTGGGCACTGAACTGTAAAATTGAGAATTGGGAAGTTTAAGCAGGAATTGGTTGCATTTTAATTGAATTTATACTCATACCGCCACACAATGTTTTTCCTTACAATAGTAGATTCAGTGGAGGATTTGGTGCCAGAGACTATCGACAAACTAGTGGTTCCAGCAGTTCTGGCTTTAGTAGTAGTCGTGCAAGCAGCAGCCGCAGTGGTGGAGGAGGTCATGGCAGCAGCCGAGGATTTGGTGGAGGTAATGTTAATTTTTCTTTGGGAAGGGCTTTTTTTCCCCCTTGGTAACTTTTTTTTAAAGCATAATTTAATGGGAAAGTTTAATTTCTAAGGAACACAAAAATTCCAACACCTGGGTATCTTTTAAGTTTGCATTGAAGTACTTCAGAAAAAAAGGAAAAATTATTTAGAATGGATGACCTAATTTTTCTTTTTAAACATTTTTTCTTGATAGGTGGCTATGGAGGCTTCTACAATAGTGATGGATATGGAGGAAATTATAACTCCCAGGGGGTTGACTGGTGGGGCAACTGAATCTGCTTTGCAGCAGTCACCCATTCAAACAAGATAATATGGAAACCACATGTAACTTAGCCAGACTATATTGTGTAGCTTCAAGAACTTGCAGTACATTACCAGCTGTGATTCTCCTGAAAACTCAAGGTAGCTCAAAGTCACAAGAAGAAATGAAAGAAACAATCAGCAGCCCTATCCAGAAGTTGGTTTGAAGACTTAATTGCTGTAGTTTGGATTTAACTCTCCCCTACTGCTTATTCCCACCCCAAACTGCATTTATAATTTTGTGACTGAGGATCATTTGTTTGTTAATGTACTGTGACTTAACTTTAGACAACTTATTATTTTGATGTCCTGTTGGCTCAGTAATGCTCAAGATACCAATTGTTTTGACAAAATAAATTTACTGAACTTGGGCTAAAATCAAACCTTGGCACACGGGTGTGACACAACTTAACAGGAATCATCAATTCATCCGTAAATATGATAAGGAAGACACTTAGTGGCCCTCATTAGGACTTCTTGATACTTGCAGACTAGGGGGAAAACATCTTAAAGCATAATTTCTAACGTGGCAAAGTGCACTAAGTTAAAGTTCTGACTTGCTCACTCTATCCTGGATAGGCATTTAGAACCTTATACTCTTTCTTAGCCATTCCAGTCATGATGAGGAGGGTGGGATTTGTGAATACCGGTAACATTTTTGAAAGCACTCTCTGAAGTTAATGCAAGTAAATACAGCAGTTTCTCATTGAATATTTAGGCAGTTTATTCTAAGCTAGACGAATGTGGGCATATTGTTAAAGGAAAAGTTTAAAAGTACTACTTAAGTGTTTGGAGGAGGTTTCATTTGATTAAATTTTTTAATGCCTGCCGTAAATAAAATTGCAGTGTTAGAATGGCTGACCATGGCAGTGACCAGTTCTCGTAGGCCTGGTTGGATTCTGGTCTTTAATGCATGCTAGTGTTGATGTTTTTTGGTCAAGAGGTTATGAGCAGAACAGGATTATACAGCAGGCTTTATTTTCATGCAGATTTGCATTGGTCTGTTAAAGCTGCGTTGAAATGTTAAAATGGCTTACACTTGTAGACTTTGTAAATCTAAGAATAATAAAATATAATTCCTTGAGATCACACAGGTTGGAAATATGTACTAAACTGCAAAACACACCAGTTCTATATAGTGCAGTTTTAATGTATTTTAGTTGCATAGGTTTCCATTGTAATTATAGTCTGTTTATGCTGAATTTGGCCAAAGATGATTGTCCACCACTAAAAATGCCTCTCCTACTTGGAATTCTGTGCCGATTTAGGGGCCAGACTGCAATGATCTTTTAAAAACATCTTCACAGTGGCATAAGAAGTTGGCAAAAATTTCTTAAAGTGCAATAGATTTTCAAGTGTATTGTGCCTTGTTCTAAAACCTTATTAAAGTAGGTGCACTTGACAGTATTAAGGTCATTTGTTACGGTGCTATTTCAATTAGTGTAAGTTTAAACTCTTGTACATTTTGCCCATAACTTTTTACAAATACTTATTTTATTGCACATTCAGAGAATTTTATATATATGTCTTGTGTGACTGTCCTCAGACTTCCAATCTTATTTTTTTCTCTTGGAGATTGTTGAACGCAGCTTAAGAACTATATTCTAAAATTTTATTTGGGACCACAGAATGATAGTTGAGAAGAAAACTATTTGCACATGACAGATTTTAGATACTTTTTGCTGCTAGTTTGTGTAATATTTATTAAACATTTTGACAAATATTTATTTTTGTAAGCCTAAAATTGATTCTTTGGAAGTTTAAAGAAACTTGACCAAAAGACAGTACAAAAAACACTGGCATTTGAATGTTGAATGTCACCATATGTGAAATAATATATTTCGGGGTAGTGTGAGCTTTTAATGTTAAGTCCTATTAAACTTGAGTCAAATTAAGCAGACCCGGCAGTGGCAGTGTAGCTATTATTTTCAGACAGAATTTAAGACAGAATTGGCAACTTGAAATTAAAACATGCCAAGGTTTTGATGCACTTGTCTTTAAGATATTAATGAAGCACTTCTAAACATTGATATGAAGTGTCCACATTCTCAAAGGTTTTCTAGTTTTGTTTGGTTACGTGTTTTTGTTTGGTTTGGTTTTTAGTGATTGTCTGGCATATTTGTAATTCTCAAAACATGTGGTTATCTTTGTGTATTGCCATAATCAGTGACTTTGACATTCAGTTTTATCACCCAGCAATATTTTCAGTAAGAGTGGATTTAACTTGCTGAATGTAAACATTGAACCTCAAGTCACTGTAAGTTTAGTAATTGCTTATTGTATTAGTTCTAGATGCTAGCACTGCATGTGCTGTGTTTATTCTGATTTTACTAAAATAAAAAGTTGAACACAATATCCTGCTGTTAGTTGTGGCTTAATGTTAAAGAGAGTTGATAATGAACTTGTGCTCTTAACTGAAGAAATGGAAGTCTGATTTCTCTTTTAACCACTAACGCTATTTGAGAAGTACATCCTGATGCCCTGAGTACTCTGGTGCCTTAAATATTTGAATAAATGATGAAGGTGGTGTAAGATTGGAATACAGAGAAACAGGATTTTTATTACGATTGGAAATGTAAAAGGCCTATGTGTGCAGCATTTTGGTTTACTTTTAGCAACTTAATATGAGTTAAGTTGTCTATTTTTTTTAAGCATTTTGGAATGAAGGATGGCTGAACTAAGAATTTCTTGGATGTAATAAATCAGTTTACCAGTAATTATACAGATGACTTTTTGGTTGTAGATAGGTATCTACTTAAGGTCAAGAATTAATTGGGACAGGTTAATGACTGCAGAGATAATACTAGGTGCCTGTTGTCCAACTTTATTCTTTCTGATGGCTTAACAATTCATTACATATTGCAGCAGGCAGCCACTAGCAATAAATAGATACTATGATACACAAACTGGTCTAACATGTTAACATCTAAATTAGGTAATGAAAATTTTCTTTTAATGGAAGTTAAGATCCTCAGTTATCCTTTGTGTCTCATCCTGCTACTAACCTCTTAAAACCGCTGCAATGGGTAAGCACTGTCTTAACTCTGACAACATATGGTTTTTGTCTATTCTTTTTTTTTTTTTTTTTTTTTTTTTTGAGACAGAGTCTTGCTCTTGGTCCAGGCTAGAGTGCCGTGGCGTCAGCCTAGCTCAGAGCAACCTCAAATTCCTGGGCTCAAGCAATCCCCTTGCCTCAGCCTCCCAAGTAGCTGGGACTACAGGCATGCGCCACCATGCCCGGCTAATTTTTTTCTATATGTATTTTTAGATGTCCAGCTAATTTCTTTCATTTTGTTCAGTAGGGACGAGGTCTCGCTCTTGCTCAGGCTTGGTCTCAAACTCCTGAGCTCAAACGATCCCACCTGCCTCGGCCTCCCAGAGTGCTAGGATTACAGGCGTGAGCCACCGCACCCAGCCCTGTCTATTCTTTCTGTAAATGAAATTATGTTTTTGTGTCTGGTTTCTTTGGCTAAACATTACATTTTGTGAGATGAAATTATATTGTTTTCTAAAATTGTAACTTGTAATTGCTGTATGGAATTCCACTGTGTTGAACACCTGGTTTCCAGTTTGTGACTGCTATGAATTACTTTTACATGATTTACAGTAAATAATCTGCATTTTCTCCTGGGTGCATTTTAAAGTGAAATTGCTATATCTGCATGTCCTACATGATGTCAGTAAATAACTACCAGGTTTCAAAAGTATTTATACCATATTGTGTTTCCTTCCACAGTTTATGAAGATTCTGATTGTTGTCTGTCATCACCATTACTTGTTTTGTCACACATTTTAGATACTCAAGTGTTGTCTTAACTGTTTTAATTTGTATTTTCATGATTACTAATGATTGGCATTTGAGCTATGTTAAGGTTTATGTGGTTAAAAAGAATTTGTCCTTATCAGGTAGGGACATCTTAGAGCCATTTGCTCTCCCTCCAAATAGAAGACACAAGAGAGGTCAAATTGGATTAGGAAGATGCTAATAATCATAGTAATAGCTAAGTTATGTAAACAGTTTAGTCTTTGATGTTTGAAGATCAGTAAATAATAAATATTTGTAGAACACTGTTTGGGGATTTAGCAGTGAATTGGCCAGATAGGGACTAAATTAAGGTAAGCTTTTCTATCAGTGGAAAGCATTTTCCCAGTGACTTCCCTCTAGCTCAGGTTATACATTGATGTCTGCCACTATATCATTACACATCTGTCTTCTCTAAAACTTAAGATGGTTCAGAAATAAAAGGAATTGTTTGTTGTTCTCCTTTTAAAGATTACAATTTTCTCAATTTTTACCCATGTCTTGCAGTGTGAGTTTCATTATCTTTAGCCTTGAAGGCTAACCAGTGAATTAGGATCTGGGTTTCATGGAAAGAGCTGGACCTGTAGTGATCTCATTCTTGAACAAGATGAAGTGGACGCATCTCTGCAACAGTAGAGATTAGCTAGACAAGCCTTTTCTCCTGGCACCAAATTGGAACTTGAAATGGTGGTGGTGTGTGCTGTGTAGCAATTTTCTGCATGAAAATGTGGGCTCTTTTAGAATTTTGTTTAAAGGGAAGTATCTCTAGCATCAGTCAGATGTCTACAATAGCAATAAATATGCACATACGCATGTCATTATAGCACCATATTTAATAACTCCAAAAGGGGAGTAGGTGTTTTCATACAATGAGACATTGCTAAATGTTAATGAGAATAGATAGGTGGGCAAGTATTAGATTGTTGAGCCAAAGTAGACAAAATGAGTAGATTATGATTACAGACCTCTCAAAAGGAGAGTAACAAAAAGGCTTCTGTGATAGTGTTTTTGTAGGTATGGATATACAGGTACATGTCCATCTTGTCATTCATTGAGTTCTACATTTATGATGCATGTTTATTGCTATTTACTAGCAATATTTTGTGGGTCTTTTTTATTTTTTGCCAAGAGTACTTACTGTACAATCTTAAACAGCTCCCTGAATTTTGGCAAATGTGTACACTTGACAGAAACCTACATTGAGATCCAGATACAGAACATTTCTTGCATTCCTTTGAGTTCATGACATTTTATCTTAAATTCTGGATAACAGTGTCAGTATTGGCTGCATGTCTCCATTGAGGAACACTGGTGTCGGCGACTGAGAACCTACCCTTGGTGTCAGCATCTCCTTCAGTTTTGTCTGCTAATTGTATCAAAAGGGATGGCAAAGATGAGTATAAAAACCTTCACAGTACCTTTTTTTTTTTGAGCCTAAATCATCAATCACTGTGTTGTCCTGAAAAATGATGTTCCTTTCCATGTGACCAGGCTGGGAGTAAATGGGGTAGAAGAGCTTCAATCACATACTCTTCAGAGTTATCTTCAATCATCAATGTCTTTGAGGTTGCCATGGAGTTTTGAGTTGTCAGTGCCAAGTACAAGGGTGCTAATGGCAGACAAGAAACTGCTGCTAGGGAGGATACTTCATCAACCTTAATGGTCCATTTTTGTTTTTTATTGGCAAACCAGTCAAAAGTAGTGAGGCTGCAAAGGCTGAAGCTGCAGGAAGTTCATTGTAGGTACACCTAAGATCTAAGGCTGTTATTGGCCTTATGTAAACTCTAGGTGTGCCTGGGCAAATACATGTGTATGCTCTAATTCTAATTTGTTTCTCAGTGGGTTCATTATACTGCCAGTTATGTCCTAGAATGACCCAGTGCACTCCTTTCAGACCACAGTTTTCTAGGTTCCCTTAGGATTTCAATTTTGTCATGAACACTAAAGCTCTCTAGTCTCACTTTCACTATCTGAAAGTGAGAGGAAGGCTCACTTGTGTGACTTTCTGAAAAGCAAAAAGGTGAGAAGTTAAGATGGGCTATTAATAACATCTGGAAAAGGAGGTGACAAGAGACATGCTTATCAGAACTTTGTCAAGCTTTGAGGAAGCTCCTGAGGAACCTGTTGTGTGTGGGATTTTTTGTTTGTTTTGTGTGTGTGTGTTTTATAGGCCACATCTCAGGCCAAAGAATGTTCCAGAACACAAGAAAGCTTGTAGTGGATGAGAATTTTGAAATGACTCATGTTACCCTGCCTTAATCATCTATAGGATTTGGTAACAAGTACAGGAAAAAGAAACTAAAATGCTACTATGCTTCTGTGATAAAACCCATCTGGATTTCAGACGGCAATATAATTCCTAGCCTTTTGTTTTTAGTGTCATTTTTAAGATATAAAAAGGAAAACACTTTCTACAACAGGAAATCTAGATTTAAGAAAATGAATTTTCGGCCGGGCGCAGTGGCTCACGCCTGTAATCCTAGCACTCTAGGAGGCCGAGGCTGGTGTATCGTTGGAGCTCAGGAGTTCGAGACCAGCCTGAGCAAGAGCAAGACCCCATCTTTACTAAAAAATAGAAAAAAATTATCTGGTCAACTAAAAATATGTAGAAAAAATTAGCCGGGCATGGTGGAGGCAGAAGGATCACTTGAGCCCAGGAGTTTGAGGTTGCTGTGAGCTAGGTTGACACCACGGCACTCTAGCCCGGGCACCAGAGTGAGACTCTGTCTCAAAAAAAAAAAAAAAAAAAAATGAATTTGCATTGTGAGTACAAGCACAACCTATCCTTGTCTTGAAAGTTCTGTTTAAAGAGTAAAAGTTACCCTTTGTTTTATAGGTAAAAGCCGTCATGAGGAGACTGTCATGAGGATCAAATCATAACTAACCAAATGGCCAAGTTAGAACCTGGCTAAAGCCTCCTTGTAAACCCTCATCGTTGTAGCTGCCTCTTTTTAAATATCTCTAATCATTCAGTTTTGGGGGCCTTTTGGTTTTAGTGCTGGGACTGCCACAACCCTTGGTGGTTCTTAAACCCATAGGTACATCATTTGTCCTACTTATCCCTTGAGATGGTGAATTATAGTGCCATAGAACAGAATTTTCAGAATGGTAAGCAAATTGGATTTATAGGGTTTAGCATAAGAAATCTGAACTTGTGTGGCACAACTGACAGCTTTCCACTTCTGGTGCCTACCCATATTTGCTTTTTCGTGCTCGAGCTTTCTTAAAACCAGAGAAAACGGGAGCAACCCAGAAAGTGAAGATTTGTGGAAGGATTAAATAGTGGGAGATGGGAGTGTTAGGTTTTAGTCTGAAACTGTGGGTTCTTGGTGCACTCATGGCCAAAGAATGACCAGACATGCCAAAGTTAGGCAAGCACAAAAATGAGGTTTATTGAGAGAAAGAGGATTATAGAGTAAGAGCAAGATACAGGTTTACAGAGTGTGGTACATAAGCCACAGATGATGATTGGACCCATTGTCACAGCAGGGCAAGCAAAAGGAATGGCAAAGAGAGAACTTGGCTATGGTCTGCATCTTAGTTTACGGTGTCCAGATAGGGACCTCCCTCTTGGTTCAAGGGTACCATGGAACCATTTGATCAGACAATTGGGAGTCACATGATCTGAGCCTTAAGTACAAATGTGGGTTCTAGGTCACTTTCCAGACTTTATGGTACCCATGAGGTTTGGCCCATGGGCTAGGAGTCCTCTGCATTCCTTTGCAGCTGTGCATTAAGTTCTGAATGGCTGATTCGTAGGGTATTCCCTCCTCCCCCAGGTATAGAGAATCAGGGTTGGGCGCAAGTTTACATTGTCACCAGTGACGTAGGAACATCTTCCACTAGCATTGGTAGAATTTGAAGCTAGTATTGTATGGCATTGGGTTGATCTGTTAAAAAATTATTTTCCAGTTGAACAGTCTATTTGTAGAATTACATTCATGGATACAGTAGAGTCTGCAGAAGGGTGGATTGGTCATGTATGTGAAGTCAGGCTGCCAACTCTAAGAACTGTTTACATCTTACTGTTTATATTCTTACAGTTATATGGCATAGATTGACTTTTTAAAAAGGATATGTCCTTTCCATGCCTTTTGTACTAAATTTTGTCATACTGATGAATTTTTTTATGTTTAAAGATTCTAAACACGGAGCCGGGCAAGGTGGCTCACGCCTGTAATCCTAGCACTCTGGGAGGCCGAGGCGGGTGGATCGCTCGAGGTCAGGAGTTCGAGACCAGCCTGAGCAAGAGCGAGACCCCGTCTCTACTAAAAATAGAAAGAAATTATATGGACAACTAAAATATATATATACAAAAAAATGAGCCGGGCATGGTGGCACATGCCTGTAGTCCCAGCTACTCGGGAGGGTGAGGCAGTAGGATCGCTTAAGCCCAGGAGTTTGAGGTTGCTGTGAGCTAGACTGACGCCACGGCACTCACTCTAGCCCGGGCAACAGAGTGAGACTCTGCCTCAAAAAAAAAAAAAAAAATTAAAGATTCTAAACACTTAAAAATGGCCTTGAATTGAACTCTTGGCAATTAATTAGGCTGATCCATGCAAAACTACAGTGTGAATAGCCTAATCCTTGGATAACAGGGAATTGCCTTCTGTCTTTCCACCTTCAGCTAAACTTGGCTCCTTTGTGTTATAACTCCTGATGCTGGATTTTCCTCTTTATGTTGGTCAGTGTAAAGCAATTCCCTGTCACAACACAATTCTGACTCTATTGCTGGGTTAGATGTCTACCAGCCAGATTTGTCAAAAGATGTCCCACTTCCACATGTCAGTTTGTACCTGATTTCTAATTAAAGCATTTCAGATGGTTTGGGATGCATTTCTCCATGTATCTCCTTCAAGGATGTTGCCATAGCAAAAAACATTGGAAGCTAGAGATGGTATTTTCCTGAAAAGATATATTTTCTTATCCTGTCAGTAAAGATCTGCCTCAGTAGCTTACTAGAAGTTCCTTTAAAATACTGGGGTTTTTCAAGCTCAGTGTTCAGCTGTGGCACAGATAATTGGATACTGTGAAATGAGTAATAAACTATGTAATCCATTTGCTCTCATTGTTTATTTACTGACCAAACCTATGGAACTATGTCAAGCTGACCCAGTGTTGCCAAATGCTTGGGAACTGTTCAACACCTTGATACACAGACTATATCCTCACACCCAATAATAACCCTATTAGATAGGCAGTATGTTTAGTCCTGTTTCATAGATAAATGTTGAAACAGTTCTCCATATCTCTTACATTTCAATATGTGTTGTGAGCAGAAGCAGTGGCAGTTTTTATTCCAGACTCTTAATTTAAGAGTATAATAAACAATTTGAGAAAAGAATCATGTTCCCTGCAAGCAAAGACCAGGTTTTTATTTTTCCTGTCCATGAGTAAAGCTAATGCTTCTCTCTGGGCAAAAATCAGGCAGTCTACTTACTGCACACTATAAAAATTTTGAGTTCCCTAAGGTCAGGTTTCCTCCTGTGTGATGCAAAATCATTGTGAATTCAGCATCTACCTGGATCACTTTTCCTCCAGGGACTCAGGGGAAAATAGGAACTGTTGCATACAGAAAATTCATGGCACTTGCCATTCTGGGCTTAATTTTTTTTTTTTTTTTTTTTTTTTTTTTGGTCCCAGGAATCTTGTGACTTCTACCAGGATCCAGGAAACTATGCCAACTAACTTGTTAATTTGATGGTAGACATATTATAGTTTTTAACAATGGGGATACCAGAAACTTGGTTCGTAGCACAATTCTGGACAGCAGTTATAGCTTTCCAGTTGATGTAACCCAGTCAGACTTAATGATTCATCTGGCCCTGCTGTTAATCTTACTATTAAGTAACCTGCAAATTTGTGTCCCTTTACTCAGCACATTACATTCCTTATTCACTGTGGCTTTCATGCCAACTGCCTCTATGCCCCACCTTAACAGCCAGTTGCCTCATATCTAGTCAGAGTATTCAGTGTCCCAATGTGACACCACAGATAACAGGGCTTATGATGGAAGATCTGGATATGCTACAATGTAGGACAGTAATATAAAGCATGAGCTTATAAATAACCTAAGAAAACAGTCTAAGGCTTTCTTTACCACAAAAATTTTGATGCCTCTTGAAAAACTTAAGTCCATCCAAGATAACATGCTTACAGAGTCTCATGGCACTGTAGTACAATCAGTGACCCTACCACCCCTACTTTGGCTGGCTTTCTGTAGTCCACCCTGTTCTCTACAACAGCTCAACCACTGAGATGGAAAGCAGAAAAACATGGTGAGGAGATACTGGGTTGTTGCTGACTCTGGCTAACTTTGTCTAATACTTTAGGAAGATAGGATGGAGCAGAAAAACATCGAGGAGATCTGCCTTCCACCTCAATACAAGGAACTCCCCAAAAGATAGATGTCCTGGAAAGGAAAACCACCATTCCCATCCATGTGTCCATTCCTTTTCTGCACAAACCAAGAGAGAATGCCCTTGAATCTTGCCTCTGTTTTTAACCCTGTTCTGACTGCTAGTTGCCCATTGACATTAATTTCTCAATCTTGATTCCAAAATAGACACTGATCAGGCTCTATTAGAAATGTATGAATTATTTTTGGCCTTCTGAATTCTTTTTGGCCTTGTCAGGTTGGACCCCAACTGGGCTGGCCCTGCCACCCTTAAGGGAGTAGATAGCATGCAAACAAATTTCAGCAATATCTGTAGTTATTCATACCTTGTTCTCCCTAGCCTCTCTTAAACCATGGGCATTCTGACTAGAAATCTGTTACATACATACAGATTTTTCCTTCAACAGAACTCATTATGTGTTCTCCTTTATGAGTAATTGTGTTTTCTTTTTAGCCCTAGAGTCTCAAAAAATGTTTAACTTCTCAAGACACTGAAATTTATAGAATAATGATTTGCACTAACAAAGGAATAGATTATTTGCCGTCAGGGGTACTCCACAATGTGTGAAAAGGGGTAATGTGTGCAAATGTGGCTATAATAGCAGGGAATTGAAAATTTGCACAATTTAAACTTAGGATTTTTATATTATAAGAACATCAGAAAAAAATTGTGAATTATCCTGTTATATGAGGGGAGAAATAATTTTTTTTTTCTTTTGCTATGAAATCAAATGTAAATATAGAAAACTACAAAAGAAAACAACTTAACCATATGACTTCTTCCATGAGTAACCATTAGTTTTGGACATATAGTCTGTGCAAAATTTTTCTAGGGGATATTCTAGGTTTAAATTTTGTAAGTAAATGGAGATTAGACAAACCTGAAATAAGGTGTATTACATATGTTGGTAATCTGTGTTTAAGAACTTCAGGCTGGGAGCAATGGCTCACGCCTATAATTCTAGCACTCTGGAAAGCCGAGGTGGGAGGATTGCTCGAGGTCAGGAGTTTGAGACCAGCCTGAGCAAGAGCAAGACCCTGTCTCTACTAAAAATAGAAAGAAATTAGCCAAACAACTAAAAATACATAGAAAAAATTAGCCGGGCATGGTGGTGCATTCCTGTAGTCCCAGTGACTCAGGAGGTTGAGGCAGAAGGATTGTTTAAGCCCAGGAGTTTGAGGTTGCTGTGAGCTATGCTGATGCCATGGCACTCAAACCAGGGCAAAAGAACGAGACTCTATCTCCAAAAAAAAAACTTTATATATTATTTCACGTGAAAACAAAAATATCCTTATTTTCTCTTTATTGTCAAGTTCAATAATCTAATTTAAACTAGAAAGTTACTTCTATGACTGTGGGAAAATATACTTTAATTAAATTTAGGTATTATAGGTTTTTATTTTATGGACTGCCAAAGTAATAGTACTAGGCAAAACAATATAAATAGCTACTCCTAATATTTTCATTTTTCTTTCATCTTGCCAAAGTTTTATGGCATCTGCTTTTTCCATGAGTTCAATACCTCTCACTTATGATTATGATGATGTTCTACTAGAAAGAAACCTTGAAAAGTAAGCAGAAGCAGCTTTAGCTACCTGCAGTGGTATTTTCTTCTGACCCTACCTTTGACACCAAATTGTGTGGAGATTTTCCATACCATAACCAATTCTGTGATTCTCCAACTTATTTCTGACCCTATCCACAGTTAATGCAGACCCAAAGATTAAGGTCCCAGTCTACAGACTACTTTCATTTCATATACTAGTCAAAATTGAGATACCTGGCTACCTGCTAAATCTGCCCACCAAATTCAGGGTTTTTTTTTTTATTTCAGATTATTATGAAGGTACAAACATCTTGGTTACATTTTATGTCTTTGTCACACCCAAGTGAGGTTAGAGGCATGCCTTCCTCTCTATGATTGTCACCACATCCATTAGTTGTGAGTTTACCCCCTGCAACCCCCTAGTCCCTGGTGAATATTACTACTGTGTGAGCACCATAGTGTTGATCAGTCAGTGTCAGTTTGATGGTGAGAACATGTGGAGCCTATTCTTTTGATCTTGTGATACCTCACTTCAGATAATGGGCTCAAGCTCTATCCAGGAAAATATAAGAGGTGCTGGATCACCGTTGTTTCTTATAATTGAGTAATATTCCATTGTATGCATATACCAAATTTTAATAATCTACTCATGAATCAGTGGGCACTTCGGTTGTTTCCACATCCTTGATATAGTGAATTGTGCTGCCATAAACATTCGGGTGCAAATGTCTTTATTATAGAATGTCTTTTGCTCTTTTGGGTAGATGCCTAATAGTGCTATTGCTAGATTGAATTGTATTTCTATTTTTAGCTCTTTGAAGTATCTACAAATTCTTTTCCACAGAGGTTACGCTAATTTGCAGTCCCACCAGCAGTGTAAGAGTGTTCCCATCTTTCCACATCCTTGCCAGCATTTGTTGTTTTGGGATTTTTTTGACAGAGGCCAATCTCTCTGGGGTTAGGGGATATCTCATTGTGGTTTTGATTTGCATTTCTCTAATGATTAGAGATGTTGAAGTTTTTTTATATGTTTGCTGGCCATTATTCTATCTCCTTTTGAAAAGTTTCTGTTCATTTCCTTTTTCCCATTTGTTGATGTGGTTGTTTAATTTTTTTGTGTTGATTTTTTTAAATTCTAGATAGATTCTTACCATCAGCCCTTTATCAGATGTGTAGAGAGCAAATATTTTCTCCCATTCTGTAGGCTGTCTATTCACTCTAATGATAGTTTCCTTGGCTGTGCAAAAGCTTTTTAATTTGATCAGATCCCATCTATTTATTTTTGTGGCTGCTGTGATTGCTTTGGGGGTCTTCTTCAAAAATTCTTTGCCTAGGCCGATGTCTGAAAGGGTCTTCCCAACATCTTCTTCTAGAATTCTTAAGGTTTCGTGCCTTAGGTTTAAGTCTGTTATCCATCTTGAACTGATTTTTGTGAGAGGTGAGAGGTGGGGATCCAGTTTCAGTCTTCTGCATATAGCTATCCAGTTTTCCCAGCACCATTTATTGAAGAGAGATTCTTTTCCCCCATGTATATTTTTGTCTGTTTTGTCAAAGATTAGATTACCATATGCGGATGGTTTCATCTCTGGATTCTTAGTCCCCTTCCAAATGTTTATGTCTCTATTCTTGGGCCTGTACCATGCTTTTTAGTTACGATAGCCTTATAGTACAGCTTTAAGTCTGGTAGACTGCTACCCCCCAGTTTGTTCTTTTTACTTAAGATTGCTTTGACTACACAAGGTCTTCTCTGCTTCCATACAAATCATAGAATTATTTTTTCTAGATCTGTAAAGAATGATGATGGTACTTTGATTGGGATTGCATTAATTCTGTAGATCACTTTAGGTAGTATGGACATTTTAACAATATTGAGTCTACCAGTCCATGAACAAGGTAGATTTTTCCATCTGTTTACATCTTCTACAATTTCTTTTCTTAGTGTTTCATAGTTCTCCCTGTATATGTCTCCCACATCCTTCGTTAAATATTTCCTAAATATTTAATTTTTTTTCAGTCTGTTGTAAAATGTATTGCAGTTTTGATTTGAATTTTGGCTTGACTGTTATTAGCATATATGAATTCCTCTGATTTGTGTGTATTGATTTTGTATCCTGAGACTTTACTGAATTAATTTATTAATTCTAGGAGTCTCCTGGTTGAATCCTTGGGGTTTTCTAGATATAATATCATATCATTGGCAAAGAGTGAGTGTTTTCTGTCATTTGCCCCCATTTGGATGCCCTTAATTCCCCTCTCTTATCTAATTGCTCTAACAAGGACTTCCAGCACTATGTTGAATAGAAGTGGAGATGGTGGGCAAACTTGTCTGGTTCCGATTCTAAGTGGAAATGGTTTCAGTTTTTCCCCATTCAGTATGGTATTGGCCATGGGTTTACCAGAAATGCCTTTGATAATTTTAAGGTAAGTCCCATCTATGCCTATTTTGTTAAGAGTTTTTATAAAGCACTGCATTTTCTCAAGTCCTTTTTCTGCATCGATTGAGAGAATCATATGGTCTTTGTTCTTGCTTTTATTTATGAGCCAAATTGCGTTTTTAGATTTGTGTATGTTGAACCAGCCTTGCATCCCTGAAATAAAGCCCACCTGGTCATGGTGAATTGTTTTTTTGATGTGCTGCTGAATTTGATTTGCTAAGATTTTGTTGGGGATTTTTGCATCTATATTCATGACAGATATTAGTCTGTTTTCTTTTGTTGTCTCCTTTCCTAGCTTTGGTATCAAGATGAAATTGGCTTTGTAGAATGAGTTAGGAAAGATACCATCTTTCTCAATGTTGTGGAGTAATTTCTGTAGTATAGATATGACTTCTTTTTTTGTATATTTGGTAAAACTCTGAGTGTAGCCAGCTGGGCCAGGACTTTTCCATTTTGGGAGGTTTTTAATTGCTGCTCCAATTTCTGAGCTTGAGATTGGTCTATTCAGAAATTATGTTACCTTCTGGGTGAATTTAGAGAGGTTGCATGTTTCCAGGACAAATTCAGTTTTTATCATGTGCTAGAACAACTCTCAGAACTCTAGAAGGTGACTCTAAATACTTTCAGTGGTTTGTTATAAAAGATACAATCTGGGAATAGCCAGATACAAGTGACACATAGGGCAAGTTGTGGGGCAGGAGGAGTGGCACAGAACTTCCACATGTTCCTGACCACCGGGAAGGAAAGCACTAGATAAATGGTGCTTCTACATTGCCAAAGCTGTCCAGTACTTTCAAGGAAGTTGACTGTAGTCCATTCTTATATATAGGCATAGAGATGAGATGTCTGTATTTCCACATTGCTAGGTGATACATCTGGGTCCCATCATAATCAGCAGCCTACATTAGAAGGCCTGATTCCTAGAAAATAATTATCTATGCACAGAGGGACAAGGAAGTGATGTGTAAAATCATGACAGTGGTTTTTTGACAATGGAAGTTGCAGTAAATTAAAACAGGTAAGAAGATTTGAGTACTGTCCTTAGTCATATTTTGTTGGGGCCCTGTCCTATTACCCTTTTAAGGGGTCCCAGTGTGTTGATTGATACCCCAAGTCAGGTTGTTTCCATATCATCTATCAAAGGTAGAACTTCAGGGATCCATATCCAAGTGTGGTTTTTGTAATTTGTTCCCCATGTGAGTGTCCCATTTGTAGGGGGCTTCAAGGAGTATATACTCAAGTAATTACTTGATGATGTAGTGTCCAACTTGAAGGTGTTGTTGCAGAGAGATAGTAGTATGTTTCATAAGTATATTCCTCGACTATCACTTTTAATACAGACTGCTGGTTTTTCAGTTAAGATAGAAGCAAGACCTATGGATATTGGGGACTTAGCTGTTTTCTATTCATAATCCCCAAAAGGACATTGGCTTCCCTCTAGGCCATCATTGCAAATGAGTTTACAAAGCTTAAAAATACCCTGGGAATGCAGCCTGGAATTTAATATGGTAGAAAGGTTTACAGGGGCTCCAATGAGTCTTGATTCTTCTGATGATTTCTACAGGTACACAACGAACATTGGAAAATGTTTACTATTTTGGCCACATTGTTAATGGCCACAGTCTATAGATGGTGAGGTGAAGGTGTGATAAAGAAAGGAAAAGAAAATAATGAAGGTGTTATGTAAAAAATTGCATAAGCAGAGCATGACTTTGCTGTCATCAGTTTATAAGCTTCAACGTCCCTTCAGGGGCCATCTTAGTTTGCAGGAGGGTTACAGGTAAAATGGAAACAGTTTTTGGTGGGCTCTTGAGAAAGTTTTGCTAATGCTGTTTTAAAGACATGATTGGCATTTTTTACTTTACTTTCGGGTTGAGGCCTCCAGAAGATAGGTAATGCCTACGACTGAGGAAAGATGTCCCTTTCCTTTTCCTCAAAGGGTCCCTTTGGTTGTGAAGGAAGATCCATTATCATTTTGTAAACTTTTTGGTAACCCAAATCATAGGATAATTTGTTTAAGTAAGAATTGTGAAATTTCTAATACCTTTTTGGTCCTCATAGGAAAAACTACTATCCATCCTGTAAAGGTATCTATAAACACTAGCAATACTTTAGTCCTTTGCTGGTTGGCATTTGTGTGAAATCTATTTGCCACTCCTCCCCAGGAAGAAGTAAAGGCCGACGTGTGGGACAATTTCAGGTGTCATTATGAGCACAGAGTTCACTGGGCCTTGGGACCCTCTTTACATCTGGAAGAAACATTTTCCTAGAAATATCTGGGAGATAAGCCTAAATAAAGAGTCTCATCCCAGTTGTAATGAGTCATGGGAATGTTTAATTATCTTCCATTGTTCTGTTCCCAGGAGAAGTTTGCTTTCTCCCCTTAACTATACCTTTTTTTTTTTTTTTTTTTTGAGACAGAGACTCGCTCTGTTGCCTGGGCTAGAGTGAGTGCCGTGGCATCAGCCTCACTCACAGCAACCTCAAACTCCTGGGCTCAAGCAATCCTTCTGCCTCAGCCTCCTGAGTAGCTGGGACTACAGGCATGTGTCACCATGCCTGGCTAATTTTTTCTATATATATTTTTAGTTGTCCAGCTAATTTCTTTCTATTTTTAGTAGAGACGGGGTCTCGCTCTTGTTCAGGCTGGTCTCGAACTCCTGACCTTGAGCGATCCACCTGCCTCGGCCTCCCACAGTCCTAGGATTACAGGCGTGAGCCACTGAGCCCGGCCCCATTAACCATCCTGGTGGCATCTTTGTAAGCCCTTTTGTTCAGCCCATTTGATTACTTCAGTTGTATAATAAAGCGATGTTGACATGTACAGTTTCTCTAACATTAATGCTAAAGCCTGGAATATCAATTCCCCTTTTGCAGCAGTTTTAGCTGTCCTACTTGCTGAGGCATTTCCTTTAACAATGAAAGTATCCCCCTTTTGGTGTCCTCTACAGTGAATGACCACTATTTCTTTTGGGAGTTGAACCACTTTTAGAAGTTCTAACATTTCAGAATGGTGTTGTAGAGGAGCCTCTAGCTCTCAGTAATTCCCTTTCCTTGCATATAGCCATATGCTCATGGAGCAAGAAAAACCCACATCTAGAGCGTGTAAAGATATTGACTCTCAAGTCCTTTCCAAGTTGTATAACTCTAATTAAAGCAAATAGCTCTGCCTCTGGGCAGAAGTCTGGAGAGGTAAAATCCTAGCTTCAATAACTCTCTGCTGAATACAACATGTCTTGCTTTTCTCTTTCTTCATGGACAAAGCTACTTCTGTCCATAAACCATTCAACGTCAGTTTAAGCAGGGTTTCATCTTCAAGGTCAGGACTACTGGAATGAGTCTGTTCTATAATCTCAATACAAGAATGAATGGGTTGGGGCCTTTTATCCTGAAGGGTAGAATCAGGTAGCAAAGTGGCAGGGTTCAGAACCTGACACCCTTTAAGGGTAGCATCTGGGGTGTTGAGCAAAAGAGGGGTTTTTTTGTTTTTTGGGGTTTTCTTTTTTGAGACAGAGTCTTGCTCTGTTGCCCCGGCTAGAGTGCCATGGCCTGTGCCTAGCTCACAGCAACGTCAAACTCCTGGGTTCAAACAATCCTTCTGCCTCAGCCTCCCAAGTAGCTGGGACTACAGGCATGAGCCACCATACCCAACTAATTTTTTTCTATATATATTTTTAGCTGTTCAGATCATTTCTTTCTATTTTTAGTAGAGATGGGGTCTCACTCTTGCTCAGGCTGGTCTCCAACTCCTGACCTCGAGTGATCCTCCCGTCTTGGCCTCCCAGAGTGCTAGGATTACAGGGGTGAGCCACCACACCCCACCTGAGCAAAAGAATTTGATACCTAAGCAAACATCTTTCTGTTAACCACTGGTGTCACTTAGCTTCTAAAACTACTTGTACCTCTTGAGGAGTCATTACTTCCAGCTGTCCTAAAGTAAATTTACTTGCTTCGTCCACCAGTAAAGCAGTGGTGGTGACAGCTTGCAGACACCCTCTCCATCTAAACACCACTTGGTCCACCTGTTTGGAAAAATTTGCCACCAGTCTGAGATTATTGTTCAGCTTTTGAATTAGAACTCGTAACGTCGTCTCCTGTTTTGCTGGCACATAAAGGATATATGGTTTCTCTGGATTTGGAGGTCCCAAAGCTAGCACTGTCCCCAATTTTTCCTTTAAAGTTAAAGCCTCTTTGACCCATTTCATTCCGATCCAAAGGCTTCCGATCCTTACCCTTCAGATCCTCATAAAGTTGCTTAGCTATGAGTCTGAATCTGGCAATCCAGATTCAGCAAAACACAGCCATTCCTACAAAAATTCTTAGCTGTTTTCTTGTTTTAGGGAGCTTACATACCAATACAGCCTCCTTTTGATCCTGAGCCAAAGTTCTGGCTGCAGGAATGCACACATATCCTAGGCATTTAACCTCTTCAATAGAAATCTGCACTTTGTGGGGAGATACTTGATATCCTCACTTTCCCCAAAATTTAGGACCTAGATAGTGTTTTCCTCAGAGTTTTCCTTAGAGAGGCTGGATATCAATACATGATCTACATACTATAAACGAGTCCCCTTATCTTATTATAACTCTTTAATTCTTTTGCAAAAGCATTTCTAAACAAATAAGGACTCATCTCTAAACCTTTGCGGTAAAACTGTCCAAATAATCTGGGATGTTACACGAGTATCTGGATCAGTCCATTTGAAAGCAAAAATGTATTGAGAATCCAGGTGTAAATGAATGCAAAAAAAAAAAACCCATCTTTCAAATATAATGCTGTAAACCATCTAGCATCTTCAGGCACTTAAGTCGGTATTGTATAAGTGTTGGGAACTATCAGATGGATGGAATCACAGTGTCATTTATGTTATGGTCTGAGATGCGAGAAATGACCACCTAAAGACCGAATTGAGCCAAATTGGGTGTCTTTATTAGCTGGCTAGCAGTTACCCTCAGCACTGCCAAAGGCAGCGGCACAGAGAGTAGCGCTTAACCGGAAAAGAGAAAGGGTTTCTATACTATTCTATATCGGGGTCTTATGTGACTCTGAGTACACAAGGTGGAGCCAATTTTGCAATAAATTCTATTAGCAGGGGGCCTGGCACCTGCCTCAGACCACCTGTTTTGATTACACTCTATACACAAGTGAGTTCATAGAAGCAGATAGCATCAGGTAAGTCAAGGGACATTTCTCAAGCATGGTAAAATTTAACTATACACACCTAGCAATTTTAAACAATCAGTTACAAGCTAATTACTTTGTTTTCCATTTTACAGGGTATATTTCCTTTCTGTACATAGGGCACGCAGCCATGAGTCATCTACAGCCACAGCTAAAATGGCTGAACTATAGCTAACTGGCCAGCTATAGGCCCTGGATTTGCTGGATTTGCTGTAACAGGCCGTTACAATTTACTGCCCGTAAGTCTTGCAGAAACCTATAGTCTCCATTTGGTTTCTTTACTGGCAAGATGGGGTATTACAAGAGGACTGGCAAGGCTGTAGTAGCCTATGTTTTGAAAACTTGCTTAACAAGGGCTGAATACTTTTTTGAGCCTCAGGTCTCAAAAGCTATTGTCTTTTCCAGGGATACTTAACATTAGGCTTCGAAGCAATCAGAACTGGGGACACATTAACTGCCCTGCCAGGAACTTTAGCGTTTATTGAAGCCAAGCTGAGTTATAATAGAAAATAAATTCCTTTTTCTTTCATCCTTCCAATGTAAATTTGTCCCAATTTCTCAGAAGGCACCCTAAAGCTAGTCTGGGATGCTTGCTGCTGTCCCCATATTAAAAAAGGGCCCTGACTAGAAACTGGGGTCCTCCTAAGTTTTGCAGTAAACAAATTATTTTCTCTTGTCGACACCCACTGCCTCTTTTGGGAAAGTTAAGAAAACAACAGTGGCTAAACCTTACAGAGTCAAAGCTGGCACAGCTAAAAAAGTTCAGGGACTATGTGTTCTGGTGTAAGGAACACAGGAAAATAAATGCTTCAACACACAAACTATAGAATCAGGGATAGAAGTAGGGTAGCTGGAGCAGGGTTCAGTCTGAGTACAAATACCAAGAGGGCAATTATAATTTGACTTCCACAAACTAAATCGGAGTAACCATTTAGGATTTGGGCAAAAGAAAGAAAGCTAATATCAGAAGTAGTGAGCTGAGTGCCAGCAAGAAGAGACTTTGGATGAGGGAATAGGTTTTTGAGATCCCAAATGAGTCAAATGAATTACAAACCTAGCTCACTTAAAACCAAAGGTAAAGCTGGAACTGAAGAGTCCTAGATGAATGGCACTGACCTATACAGTGATAGTAATATAGTAAAAGTAAATCTTTTTGTTCCACATCATCACTGTGGTGTTCCTCACAATAGTGAAGGAAACTACCCAGCTAGAATGATAATCAGCTAGCTGCTGGGGAAAACAATAAGTTTTATCTTTAGGACAGGCAAAGATAGGTTATTGGAAATAAACAGTATGACAGAGGCAGCAGGAAAAACACTGACAGAGCGTGCAGGGTGGCTTGGTCTTCAGTAAGAACAAGACAAATCTGGGATTGGCTGCTAATACATTAATCATTACCCATCTCAAATCCAGGGTTAAGTTAATCATTGAAGATTTCTTCTCTAAATGCCAAAAATCCCAAGGCACTAGGAGCTGGAATATGGCCTGCTTTAGCCAACTGGTGTCTCCAAAAGTCCTGTTTCAGCCTCCAAATTGGGGCACCAAAACAACATGGCTCTGGCATCCCAAAGTCACCACAATATGGGATCTCTCACAAAAGAAAAAAGAATTTCACAGTAAACAAAGAAAGTGTCCTACTCTACACAAAATAGAAACAATCACCCAAATGGTCAAAGTGACCATTAGAGTGCAACCATTAAATAAGCTTAAGCATGTGTTTATGTAGTGAAGATCAAGACAAGTCAGTGGACCACAATCTGAAACACAGGTACAGGATGAAAAATAACAGAAGAAAGTGATTGATTGTACTCCTGCTTGGTGTGGGAGAAAATCCACACCAAATCTCAAGGCCAAGGTAACTTGGTGTCCACTAACGTGATTCTTCCTGGTATAAGGATTAAAACCCTTGCCACCCCGTTACTGGAAGAGCCATAGTTAGCCAGATGGAGTGAGTTAATGTCCTCTAATTCAGGAGTAAAGTTTCTCAAGAACAGAGTCAGAAAGAGATAGACTGGTGAGGCAGCCTGCTAAATACGTGACCTGCCAGCCGCAGTCCCATCCAGGACACCCAGATCATGGGAATGTACATGCTGGCTACCAAGTCAGAAACCCCACAGCCACCTCCCTACTTGTCTGAAATTGAGAGAAACATTTAGATGAGAGATTAGAGCAAGAATCAGAGTCTGAGACTTTAGAAGATGAAAGAAGTGAAAGAACCCAAGGTTACCAATCCAAACTAGACAAAGGAGACTCACCAGTCCATCTGAATAATGCCATGCAGTCTTAATTTGGGGTCTTGAAGGCATATTTCTTTGTCCTTATTGCGTTGCAGAAGGATGATGCAGGGTATGTCCCAATAAAGGGAAGGAAAGCCCCCTGAACTCGGCAGGTGGGTTCTTGTCTTCACACAGGCAAGAGTTCAAGTGCAAGCCAACTAGCAACAGGAGAGTTTATTAAGACAGAGACAGACAACAGATCTTACCCCACAGGCAGAGCAGGGATTCTCCTCTGAGCAGGAAGAGGCTCGTAACGGCAATGGTAATGTTGTAATGTGTTCAAAAACCCTGTTGGGAAACAGCCATATGTGACTGGCATTGTCTTGAGGTCAGGCTATAAATCATATTAATCATAAACTGCTATCACAGAAAGGTGAGCACAGTTTGTAAGGCATCCAGTTTAGTAATTCATCCATCTTTTGGGGTGGTGGGGGTCACAGGCCAGTGACTTACTGGTGACTTCCTGTTCAGGGAGGTTAGGGTCTGGTATCAGCCAAATGGCTGCACTCAGGCTCTCCTGACCTTCCTTTTCAGCGTTGTCCCTGCATTAATAGTAAACAATGAAAATAATATACTTGTCCAATGCTAGGAATTACCTGACTCCATGTTAAGAAAATCTATATTAAAGAAACAAATTAGGAGTGATTCTTCTTTTAGTTTATTTAAATTTATCCTCCAGGCCGGGCGCGGTGGCTCACGCCTGTAATCCTAGCACTCTGGGAGGCCGAGGTGGGCGGATCGTTTGAGCTCAGGAGTTCGAGACCAGCCTGAGCAAGAGCGAGACCCCATCTCTACTAAAAAATAGAAAGAAATGATATGGACAGCTAAAAATATATATAAAAAAAAAAAAAAATTAGCCGGGCATGGTGGTGCATGCCTGTAGTCCCAGCTACTCGGGAGGCTGAGACAGGAGGATCGCTTGAGCTCAGGAGTTTGAGGTTGCTGTGAGCTAGGCTGACGCCACGGCACTCACTCTAGCCTGGGCAACAGAGTGAGACTCTGTCTCAAAAAAA
>JAPYYL010000031.1:1119704-1141333 GCA_028534055.1 Eulemur mongoz
GTACAACGCTATTTGCTGTCCAGGAATCTTTTGTGTTTTTCCGCCCTGGTGCAGATCCATCCCACCTCGCCAAGCACTGTCTCAGCTGAGATTCCCCAGCTTCTAAGGTAATTTCGCAAAAAAGCCTCCTGTCTGCAATGCGCCACGTATCCCTCAGTGATTCTGCACTGGCCTGGGTCAGGGTTCTATTCAATTGGGAGCGGAGGTCAATCAGGAGGGCAAGCTGCTTTCCCAAGAGGCTGCACCCACCCCGGCTAGGGGCCGGTGTATCCGACCCGCGCTCCGCTGGCTAGTGTCTGTCCTGCGTTCCTAATTTTCGTTCAGCTCAGACCTCACTCGCTCTGTTTGTCCCACGCTGATTCTCTGTGGATTCACACCGCTGTTCCTGTGTGGGAGTGGTCCTCTAGCGTTGTGGCAGGTCCGGATCGATGTCTTCCTCCCCGGGAGTGCAGATCCAAGCCATCACCACCACTCCACCATCTTTCTCTCCTCCAATTCTATTTTTAGTCCTCAGAAATCTCCGTACTATTTTCCATGGAGGTTGTACTAATTTACATTCTCTCCAACAGTGTATGAATTCCTTTTTCTCCACATCCTTGCAACACCTGTTGTTTCACTTATTAGTAATAGCCAGTCTGAAAGGTATAACATGGTTTCTGATTGTGGTTTTAATTACACTTCTCGGATGGTTAGTGATGCTGAGCATTTTTTCATGTGCTTTTGACTATTTGTATGTCTTCTTTTGAAAAATATCTGTTCATGTCCTTTATGCAACTTGTAATGGTGTTATTTGTTGTTGTTGTTAAGTTGTTTGAATTCCTTGTAGACTCTAGATATTAGTCCTCTGTTAAATGCATAGTTTACAAATATTTCCTTTCATTCTGTAGGTTGTCTGTTCACACTGTTGATTATTTCTTTGCTGTGCAGAATATTTTTAGTTTAATTAAGTCCCATTTGTCTATTTTTGTTTTGATTACTAGTGCTTTTGAGATCTTTGTCATTAATTCTTTGCCTAGACCAATGTCCAAAAGAGAGTTAATTTCTGTATATGGTGAGAAATAGGAATGCAGTTTTATTCTTCCACATATGACAATCCAATTTTCTCAGCAGGAAATAATGTTCTTTCCTCAGTGTATGTTTTTTGTTCACTATATCAAAGATTACACAGCTGTAGATAGGTGACTTTATTTCTGGGTTCTCTATTCTATTGATCTGTTTATATATTTTTATGCCAGTACCATGTTGTTTGGTTTAATATAGCCTTGTAACACATAATTTGTCATCAAGTAATATGATACCTCCATACTTGTTCTTTTTACTAACGATTGCTTTGGCTGTTAGAGACCCTTTTTTGATTGAAATTTAGTATCACTTTTCTAATTCCCTGAAAAATGCTGTTTCTAATTTTTTACAGGAATTTCATTGAACCTATAGATTTCTTTGGGCAATATGGTCATTTTAATGATATTAATCTTTTGATCCATGAGCATGGGATATTTTTCCATTTGTATGTGTCATCTAAAATTTCTTTTACCAGTGCTTTGTGGTTTTTCCATGTAGAATTTTTTTACATTCTTGGTTAAGTAAATTTTTAGTTATCTTTACATTAGCTCTTATAAATGGGATTGCCTTCTTAACTTTGTTCTCAGATTGCTATTGGGGTATAAAAATATCACTAAGTTTTGTACATTGATTTTGTATCCTGAGACTTTACTGTATTTATCTGTCAAATCTAAAAGGTTTTTTTTTTGCAGAAGTCTTTAAACTTTTCTAAGCATAAAATCATATTGTCAGGGACAACAGAGACAATTTGACTTCTTTTCTTCCAGTTTGAATGAATTTTATTTCTTTCTCTTGCCTAAGAGCTCTGATTAGGATTTCTAGTACTATCCTTAATAGAAGTGATGAGAGTGAGCAGTCTTGTTTCAGTAATCAGGAGTGTTGCTTTCAAATTTTCCTTATTTTGTATGATGTAGGTTGTAGGCTTGTTGTATATGGCTTTTTTCTGTTAATTTTTCAGGTATTTTCTATGCCTAGACTGTCAAGAGTTTTAAATCATGGAAGGATGCTTTTTCTGCATCTATAGAGATGATCATGTGGGTTTTGTCATTAATTCTGCTTATGTGAAGAATTACATTTATTGATTTGTGTGTGTTGAACCACATTTGCAAGTCTGTAATGAAAACTCACTTTGATTGTGGTGTATTATGTTTTAGGTGTGCTGTTAGATGTAATTTGCTAGTATTTCTTAAGGATTTTTGCATCTATACTCATCAGAGATATTGGTGTATAATTTTCTTTTTTTCTTGTGTCCTTGCCTGGTTTGCTTATCAGAATAATATTGGCTTCATAAATGAGTATGAAGAATTTCTTCCTAGTCTATTTTTTGAAACATTTCTGTGAAGATTGGTGCCAGTTCTTCTTTGCATGTTTGGTAAAACTCAGGTGTCAATCTATCTGGTATCACGCTTTTTGTTTATTTATTTGTTTGTTTGTTTGTTTATTTGAGACACAGTCTCACTCTGTTGCCCAGGCTACACTGCTATAGCCTCAGCCTAGCTCACAGCAACCTCAAACACCTGGGCTCAAGCCATCCTTCTGTTTCAGCCTCCTGAGTAGCTGAGACTACAGGCACGAGACAGCACACCTGGCTACTTTTTTCCATTTTTAGTTGCTTGGCTAATTTTTCTCTGTTTTTAGTAGTGATGGGGTCTCACTCTTGCTCAGGCTGGTCTTGAACTCCTGAGCTCAAGCAATCCTCCCACTTCAGCCTCTCAGAATGTTAGGATTACAGGCCTGAGTCACCACACCCAGCATTAGGTTTTTTAAATATGCAGATATTTTATATTACCAATTCAATCTTGCTACCTCTTATTGGTCTGTTTATAGTTTCGGTTTCTTCTTGGTTCCATCTTGAGAAGTTGTATGTTTCCAGGAGTTTATTCATTTCCCCCTGGTTTTATAGTTTAACTGTGTATAGTTGTTCATAATGGTCTCTGAAGACCTTTGTATTTCTGTGTCATCAGTTGTAATGTTCCTTCTTCATTTTTGAATATGTTTATTTGGATACTTGATCTTCTATTCTTGATCAGCCAGCTAGCAGTTTAACAATTTTGTTTAACTTTTCAAGATCTAACTTTTTGTTTTGTTGATCTTTCCTATTTTTTTGGTCTTAATTTCATTTATTCATTCTCTGATTGTTTCTTTTTTGCTACTAGTTTTGGAATTCGTTTGGTTTTGTTTTCTTGTTCCTTGAGGTGAGACATTAGTTTTTTTGTTCATCACTTAAACAAAATGTAGGCATGTACCACTATGTATTTCCCTTTTAGCACTGCTTTTGCTGTATACTAGAGGTTTGGTACATTCTGTTTCCATTTTCATTCATTTCAAAAACTTTTAAAAATTTTCATCTTAATTTTGTTGTTAACCCAAGTATCATCAGGAGCATGTTGTTTAATTTTCATGTATTTGTGTAGAATTGAGGTTCCTCTTGGTATTTATTTCTAGTTTTATTCTGCTATAGTTTAAGAAGGTATTGATATGGTTTCAATTTTTTAAAATTTTATTAAGACTTTTTTGGTGGCTTAACATATGAGCTATTTGGAAAATGTTCCATGTACTAATTAGAAGAATGCATATTCTGCAGTTGTTGGCTAGAATGTTCTTCAAATGTGTGTAGGCCTATTTGTTCTATAGCTCAAATTAAATCCATTGTTTCTTTGTTAATTTTCTGTCTTGATAATCTGCCTACTGCTGTGAGTGGGATGTTGAACTTCCCCACTACTATTATATTGTTATCTATGTTTGTTTTTAGGTCTAGTGATTATTTGTTTTATGAATCTGGGTGCTCTGGGTGCATGTATATATAGAATTCCTATAGCTTCAAGTTGAATTAATCCCATTGTCATTATATAAGTGGTATATTTTAAGTGTGTTTCTCTATTTAAATGTCTTTACCAATAAGGTGAATTTCTTGTAAACAGCATATAGCAGGTTCATATCTTTCAATCCATTTCTGCCAATCTATAAGCCAATCCATGTCTTTTAAGTGAAGCATTTAAGCCTTTTAAGTTCAAGGTTAATATTAATAAGTGATGTTTTGAGCCTGTCATAATGTTAATTGTTTTGTAGTTTTTTTGTAGATTCTTTGTTTCTTTTCTTCCCTGTAACTTTGTGTTTTAATGGAGTTCTACTATGTTGCAATTTGATTTCTCTCTTTCTCCTTTGTGTAACTGTTTTATAAGACCTGTGAATTTTATATTTTCATGTGTTTTTATGATAGCAAATATTGACCTTTGTTTTCATGTTTATAAATCCTCTGGGAATTTTTTGGGTAGGGCCAGAAGCATGGTGATGAATTTCCTCAGTGTTTGTATGTCTGGGAAAAACTATTCCTCCTTCATTTACAAGCCATCTTCTGGGAGGAAATAAAATTCATAGTTGGCAGTTTTTTAAAGCACTTTGAAAAGAGGATCCCAATTTCTTCTGGCCTGTACGGCTTCTGCTGAGAATCCACTGGTAGTGAAATGGGGTATCCTTTATGAGTGATCAGATGCTTTTCTATTGCTGATTTTCTCCTCATGTTGATTTTAGAGAATCTGAAGATTCTCAAAGCATGCTCAAGTCTATCTTGTAATATATTCTCCTGGTGTTTGCTAGATCTCTTGAATCTTGATGTCTAAATCTCATGCTACCATGGAAATGTTTTAATCAATTAATTTATTAAATAGATTTTTTAAAGTTTTTGCACTTTCTTCTTTTTGAGAAATACTGATGATTCATAAGTTTGGTCACTTTAGGTAGTCCTTTTTGAAGGCCTTGTTTGTTCTTTTTAACTTTTTTATTTATTTTTATCTCATTGGTTTAATTCAAAGGACTTGTCTTCTTTTTTGGAACATTTTCTCTCATGCTTGGTCTATTATATCATTGAAGCTTTCAACTGTATTTTGTAATTTCTTCAATGAATATTTCATGTCTAGTTGTTCTCTTTTAAAGACATATATCTGCTAGGTAAATTTTTCGTTTATACCCTGAATTGATTTTTCTGATTTGTTTGTATGATTTTTTTTCAGACTTCTCTTGCATCTCATTGACCTTTCATAAAATCAATATTTTGAATGCTCTATCCAGCATTTTGAAAATTTCTTTTGGGTTATAATTCATTGCTAAAGAAGTACTGTGTTTCTTTAGGGGTGGCATACCATCTTGCTCTTTTATACTTTTAGCAGTAGTACACTGATTCTTCACATCTGGGGGAGAAACAGTTGCTTCCTTGCAGGGAGTTAGCTATGCTCCCAGCAAAAAATTAGGTCCCTCAGACAGGGGTCATCACAAAGGATGAAAAAAATAGTAGGAAACAGAAACAAAAATAATATACAGAGGCAAAAATATAGTTTATAAAGAATAGATTTATGAAGATAGACAAAGGAGGGTACTCAGATATCCACATGATTTTCCCGTCAATCATGTGGCTGTGACTGAAGTTTTACCTAGGTATTTATAGGTACAGTTTTTGGTTGCCAGGGGTAACAGGATTTATAATAACGTAGTTCAGTTTAGCTTCAACATCTTCTAAAAAGCTTCTACAGATCCCTTTATTAACTCTATCTACGTGAACAAATCATTACAAAATCTTTTTAGGGTGAACTTCTAAGTTTTAAGATAAAGCTATCACTTTAGCAAAAACAGAGACATCCGTGGCTCTGGTTATTGTGTATTAGAACAGAAATTTCAGAAGTCAAGCATGAGCTGTCCCTTATGCTAATTACTTTAACTGCATGGGTCTATCTGGGCCCCAGCTCAGGCAGCATATCTTATTGATCAGCTCTCATCTCTGATCAGCTCTCACCTCAGGTGGCCTGTCTTTACTGAACAGCTCCCCATCTCATGGATCTATGCAAAACCTGCTTTGTCTTTCAAAGCAGGTCAGAACCACAGGCTTGAGACTGCATTGTCACCTTGGAATGCAGCTGCTACTGACCATTAAGGCACTCTTTTGAGGTGAGGCAGGTTTTGATATGCAAAGTAACATGTTCACATTTTCCTTCAGAGCAAGGCTTTGCAAAACTGAAATCATTTCTGTCTCCAAAAATATATAGGGGGCATGTCTATAAATCAATATTTCTTAGGCTCAACATCTCCTCCTTCTTTATTTTTTGAAGTAAGTTGATGGAGTTGGACAGCCATCACAGAGAGGCATTGGTCTCTGGATTCTTGTCTTCTTCGGAGTTTTCTCTAGACTGTAAATAAGCACAAGCAAAGGGTTAAAATAATGCCAAAATTATTATAGTGGAACTCTCATAGATCTTAAGATGATAAAGTGATCAGCTGACTCCAAACCAGAAGACATGCCATTAATAATGTCAGCTTCAGAGAGCAATTTAAGTTTATGACTGAAAGTGCTTCAGATTTCTTGTTGTAAGTTTCCAATCTCTTCAGTCAGATTTCCTTGATTAGATGCTTTTTAATGTTTCCCCAAGGAAATTTGGTTACATATATGAGGTGTAACTCAAAATGGAGTGATATTCCAATCGCAACGGAGTCTAAGTTGCTTTTGTAGACTTATAACCTGGACTCCCAGTAAGGTAACTGCCTGTTGTAAGTCAGCCACTTGAGTAGCCAATCTGCTGTCAATTTGATTTTAGGTAGAGCATAATTGATTTGATTCGTGATGCCAATTTTGAACAAATTCGGTGGTCTGAACGGTCTGATGCAGAGCTATACCTGCAGTGGCCACAGAAGCAGTGACAGCAGTGATTCCCAAAATAGTTGCTATTAAGAGAACAACAAATCTTTTTGTACATTTAAGAATGTGGTTAAGTAGTTTGTGCAAAAGGAACATAGTTGGGGTTTCTTGCCAGATTCTATTCATTTTAATAGGTAACCACAGTCCTGTTCTGGCTTTGAGAACATAAAGTGTTTCTTTATAAGGATTGAACTTTATGGAATTGTCAATAGAGGTATAATAAGAACAGTTGTTACAAGTCACCAGGAAAGAAGGTTCATTTTAGACAGCATGTCCAATCATAAATAAGGTAGTCTAACAGAAACTTGGATATAATGAGTAGAATTCAAACTGAAAGTCCATTCTTGGCTATCATTTGTAACCAATGTGTGTTTGCTAATCTAAGGCTGCAAAGGGTGCAAAGCAACTGATAATTTCCACAATTGATCATGAATAGGGCCATTTAAATGCAAGGGACTGGAGAGCTCATACGTTATGGAACTATGAAATATGACTTTTAAGGTCAGTGTTTTTCACAGACATCAAGGTGGTAGTTTTATTCCAATGAAGATTTTTAAGATTGTGAGAGTAGGCAGAATGTTCATAGGGACTCCAGTCTAGAAGAAATCCATAAGATGTGGACCCAGCAGGAATGTGCCGCATGTGAGCTCTAAAATTTTCCCATTGTACCCAAGTTTTAGGGTCAGAAATTATTACTTCCTTATAAATGAGTACGTCTGTGGGTGCAATTTTAGAATGTCCAAAAGAAGAAAAAGAACAGACAGTTAGAAGGAATAACTAGGGTTTAGTTTTATCACTGGTTGAATTGCTGGTGACTAACCAGGTTTGGGTAGCAGGTTTTAAACGATGAATACCTTTACGAATACATATAGGAGGCCATTCTGTCCCGATTTCATATTTATTAATTCTGGTGCCCTCTTCATTGGGTTTCATTGGACCACAATAATCATAAGGTCCTGGTAGCCAATTAGAATCATTAACAAATACTAAGAAAGGCGTATCAGCTCAACTGACAATCTTATTTAAGGTAGATTAGAAATATAGGCCCAATAGTGATAGGTTTGGTTTCCAGACACTCACCACGCAGACCATGGCAAGAAAAAGTTTTACAGATGTTTTAGGTACAGATGTCCTGTCCAATATTCTGTCTGTTTCTTTGTATGTTCTCTTCAGCTGTCCCTATGTCATGGTCTGTGCCTGATGTGTCTTCTTCTTTTTCCTTTTGGGTTTCCACTCTGGGCTTGATTCTTCTGCTTGAAATTCAGACTGTTTGTCTGCCATCTGTCAAAACACAAGAAAAATCTCCCCACACCTTTGCTCATCCTTCTTTCCATTTATTTTATATTTCATCTTTCCACCAGATAGGCTGGTGAGGGAAAGATCTGATTGTTGACTCCCATTCCAATGTTTCTCTACTGCTGTTAACTTGTCTTCCTAATGAATATTCAAAAAATTTAAAGTAAATAAGGCTTGATTTATTCTATCTCTGTGAGACTGTCAACCTCCCCCTTTTTGTTTAAATAACACATTCTTTAAAGTTTGATGAGTATGTTCTATAATACCTTGTCCTTGAGGATACAAAGAATGCCAATAATGTGTTTAATGTTCCATTTAGTGCAAAAAGCTGTAAAAGAATGACCAGTATAAGCAGGACCATTGTCAGTTTTGATGGTGGTTTTACATATACTCCCATATATGTAAAACAGGAGTATAAATGTGAAAGTATATATCTAACAGTTTCTCAAGGGAGTAGAGTAGCCATAATAAGACCAGAATAAGTGTCTACAATAACATGTACAACACCTAACTTGCCACATTCAGGAATATGTGTAACATTCATTTGCCATAATTCATTTGGTGAGAGGCCTCGAGGATTGACGCTTGCAGAAAATTTACGCTGATTAATTCTTTGACAAGTGGGACAATGAGAAACAATATGTTTGGCTTGATTATTAGTTATGTGAAATTTTTTAATTAAACCTTTAGTATTAATGTGACTTAACTGATGAACTTGAGTTGCCTCTTGAACAGAACCAACAAGCAATTGATCTATTTTTTCAGTGTCAGTCACTAATGGACCCAGAAGGTTAGTATGAGAACTGATGTGAGTCATAAAAAGTGAAAACTGGCGATTCCGTATAATCGACTGAAGTTGCTGATACAGCTTGGAAACGTCATCAGTTTCTGTTATAGTAACTGTTTCTGTTATAGTAACTGTTTCTAGGGCTAGAACTGTTTTTACAACATATTGTGAATCAGAAACAATATTTAAAGGTGAAGTAATGTCTTGTAAAAGCTGAGTAACAGCCTGCAATTCTACTGTTTGTGCTGAAGTATAAGGGGTGGTCCATACCATAGTTAAAGGACCAGAATAACCTTCCTGACCATTGCTACTGCCCTCAGTAAAAAAGTAGGAGCATGAGGTATTGGCATGGGTTTTACTATTTTGAGTAATACCTGTTAAGTCAATTTCAAAAATTGGAGCAATTTATTTTTTGGATAGTAATTGTGAATAATTCCTACAAAATCAGATATACCTGAGGGTCAATCCAGATTTTGTTGATAAGCCATTTGAATTTGTGAATTAGTAAGGGGAACAATAAATTTTTAGGATCTTGGCCACTTAGATGTTTTAGTCTTTGATGACCTTTAAATATAATTTGACCAGTTTTGTCCAAATATGTCATAAGATGTTTTCTTACTTATGTGGGAGAAAAATCCATTCAGTTATACCCTCTTGTTGAATTAAGGTAGCAGAGAGAGAATGTTCTGATGGATAAACAATTAAATCTACTCCTTTTTCAAGATTTAGAAAGTTGAGCTTTGTGAATATGAGACTGCATCCACACCAATTTCTCTTGAGCTGCTTGAGTTAGTTTGTGAGAACTATTAAGATCAGAGTCACTCTTTAGTATATCAAACAAGTTACTTAATGCATAAGTAGGAATTCCTAACATAAGTCTAAGCCAATTTATATCTCCTAGCAACTTTTGAAAATCATTTAAAGTTTGTAATTTGTCTGTATGTATTTGAACTTTTTGAGGAACTATTTTATTTCTATCAATGAGAGACCCCAGATAAGCAAATGGATAATCCTGTTAGACTTTATCTTCAACAATTATTAAATTAAATATTTAATTATTTATCTTCAACAATTACTAAATTGAGACAATATTTTTCTGGTCTATTGGTACAGTTGCTCTAATTTTGTTTGAATGAACATGCAAATAAAATATCATCCACATAATGAATAATATAACTATGAGGAAAACAGTGTCTTAGTATTTCTAAAGGTTGATTAACATAATATTGGCACTAGATAGCATTGGGCTATCATGCCCTGAGGCAAGACTTTCCATTGGTACCACTTAGTTGGCTGTTGATTGATTAAAGCAAGTATGGTAAAAGCAAATTTTTCTCTATCAGATATTTGTAAAGAAATTGTAATAAAGCAGTCTTTCAAATCTACTATTATAATATGCCAATCTTTAGGAATCATTGTCGGAGACAGAAGTCCTGGCTGAAGAGTTTTTATTGGTTGTATAATTGCATTGATCTTTCTTACATCTGTTAGCATTTGCCATTTACCAGATTTCTTTTTAATAACAAATATAGGGGAATTCCACCAATTGGTGGCACTTCTGTATGTCCTGCTTGTAATTGTTCTTCTACTAGTATTTGAAGAGCACCCAATTTTTCTTGGGTGGCCAGAGCCACCACTGCTCTGTCCATTTAGGCTTTTGTGATATCCAATTTAAAGCCAGTGCATAGTTGTGACTTTCAGCAGCAGTGGCCGCTATCCAACATTTGGATAGTGTAAACCATGCTGAGAAGCATGTGTTTTTGGTGCCACAAATGTCTTAGCCCCTTGGCTCCTTTTACCCAAACCAAAACAAGGATTATAATTCATACTAAGCATTATTTGTTTAGCAAGAGCCGATACATTAGGTATACTGAAGTATGCTCCCCATTGCTGTAACAAATCTCTTCCCCACAGATTTATAGCAATGTTAGCCATGTAAGGTTTTAAAGTGGCTGTCCATTTTTCAGGGCCAGAAAAATTTAAAATTTGTTGACTTGAAATATATCAGTCATAGTTCCAATTCCAGTGAGAACAGTAGAAACTTGTAAAGGCCAAGCCTTTGGCCAAAAGCTTTTAGAAGTAATTGTAACATCAGCTCCAGTATCTACAAGTCCAACAAAAGATTTGCCATTTAGCTTAATTTCTAATTGAGGTATCTGGTCATTAATAAAATTTTGCCAAGATACTTTCCAGTACTTTCAAAACCTCCTTCCCTTAGAACATCAGATTTTCCAGTTTGCATGTAAGGTAACAACAGAAGTTGTGCAATACAATCTCTAGCCTGAATAGGATAGTCAGAAGTGGAACTCATCATAACTGAAGTTTCTCCTCAATAGTCTGAATCAATTATAACCAAATGTACTAAAATTTCTTTTAAGGTAAGAGAGCTCCGGTCATCATTAAAAGATCTGGAAAGTTGTTTACAATCTTTTTTCAAATGTCCTTTATGGCCACAATTGAGACATTTTATGACAGTTCTGTTTTCCGGGATTGCTTTTCCCACTGATAGCCTTAGCCAACATTTGCATTTTAAAAGCATCTGACCTGACTTTGGCAAATTTTTTAAAAATTCTTTAAGCAGTGGATGTAAAATCCACTGGAACTTTGAATTAGCATAATAAAAGCCAATATATATAACATCAAATATCCCAAGTCAGGTGGACTAACCATTTTTGCACAACATCTTGCAATCTGGCAATAAAAGTTACATGTTTCATTAACATTTTGTTTAACATTTATGCACAAAAGCACAGACTGTTTAGGGGAAGCTGTGAGGTTTTTTGGATAGGCCGGTGCCAGAGAAAGAAAGATGAGCAGAGTTGAAAGGGATAAGTAAAGAGGCTTTATTGGAGCACTCCTGGGTGAAGGTAATGGGTCCCAAGAGAGGGGCCCAGGCAAGATTCTCAGGTCCCAGAAGAGACAGAGAGAGAGAGAGAGAGAGAGAGACCCGAGAAGTCACATTGCCCAGAAGTTTTGAGTGGGCTTATATATGTTTTTAGGGTTGGGGGTAGGGGTTTCTTTGGCAGGAAGATTTATGGTGGGAAGAGCAAGGAATTTTCTGTTGTAGTTTTAGGGCAGGTATTGAGAAATAGGAGCGGCTGGTGGTATGTGTATACTCCAGGAACTGACACCCTTATCAGGGTAACCATCCAGGTGTGGCTATTCTTTAACTTAGCTGGGCCTTGCAGGCACTGTTCTCGGCAGGTCCCTTGGGCTTCTTCTTTTTCCATTAGGGAGGAGAGAGGTGCCTGCCACCAGCCTTACAGAAGCTATCTTTTCTTATGCTTTAATGCAGCACCCCCAGATTTAAGTAATAGCCTGATCATCATATTTTGAGGATTTTTGCCAAACTAGTTTCCTTCTCCCCTAGTTTGTGCTGCTGAGATAATGAGTGGCAGATCTTAGGACCAAACTAGCCAGGCTTACAGGCGTTCTCTCTCCACCAGGTAGTGAACTATAAAAATTTAGATGGAGATAAAACTGTCTGTTCCAGAGATTTCCAATGCCAAGGAATTAATCTTTCTGTTTGAGCCAATCTTTGAAGCAATTCTTTGAGAGTTTTAAATGGAATAGGCTCAAGTATATAGCCGGGGCTTGGAGGTGTTTGCTTCATCCCATCCTGATCATCAGAATCTGAACTTGGCTGTACTGTACCAACAGGATAAAGATATACTTCTAAATTCTCAATTAGTTTTACTTCCCTGATATCTTTTAAGATTTTAGTCTGTTTTTAAAGAGTTTTTCTAACAGCCTTTCTCAAGGGAGGATCATGCTTCTGGGAACCATTTGCATTAGAAAGCAGTGATTCTGCAAACTTAAAGCCACAAACTTAAAGCAGACAGCTCCTGCTTTAAATGAGAATTCATCTTTAGAATTTTTTTGTTTTTTTTATATTTTCTATAGACCCATGCAGAGGGTCAGTGGCCACTTTTACTGGCTCTGTCCTATCCTGGCCTAATACAGATGGACGGTCCCAAATGACCTTCTCTTTTCTGTAAAAAACAGGCTCCAGATCTCTCACTAGGCTTTTTTAAGGACAGAAATCCTCCATCTTGCTGAAAGAGAATTCTGAATTAGAATGAAATAGTTGTAGAGCTTGAGAAATTAAAGAACAGAGTTGCCAAATAAATAGAAGAATCTTTTCTCCTTTATGGAGTGCTTTTTGTAATGTTTTTAGTGCCAACTGCCATTGCTGCAGCTTGAACTCATCCAGAGGTGGGAACCAATCACAGTGTTTGGAAATTAAATGAAACAATTCCTTGAGATTTTTCTTTTTGGCACCTACTCCAGCACTCTTTAATAGAGCTCTCAACAATTCCATATACTCAGAAGAGATAGTCTTCCTCATTATTTTACTCTGAGCAGAATATTAATCTTAATTCTTACTTATGTCCTGGAGTATTTCAACTTACCTGTCCCTGGGTACTGTGTGCATGACTCTTAGCCTTCTCTAGGTCCCTTGTGATGCTATACAGGAAAATTCTTCACTCAAAGCAAGTTCTTTTGCCTTCAAGACCCTATTGTAATATGCTGCCAACTACACCAGTTTGTGGGGAGTTAGCTATGCTTCCAGCAAAAAATTGGGTCCCTCAGACAGGTGTCGTCGCAAAGGATGAAAAAATAGTAGCAAATGGAAATAAAAATAATACACTGAAGCAAATATATAGTTTGTAAACAATAGATTTATGAAAATAGACAAAGGAGGGTATTCGGTTGTCCACACGACCTTCCCATCAATCATGTGGTAGTGACTGAAATTTTACATAGGTATTTATAGGTACAGTTTTTGGTTGCCAGGGGTAACAGGATTTACATAATAACAGGTAGTTCAGTTTAGCTTCAAAGTCTTCCAAAATGCTTCTACAAATCCCTTAATTAACTCTATCTGTATGAACAAATGGTTACAAAATCTTTTTAGTGTGAACTTCTAAGTTTTAAGATAAAGCTATCACTTTAGCAAAAACAGGGACATCCGTGGCTATGGTTATTGTGTATTAGAACAGAGATTTCAGAAGTCAAGCATGAGCTGTCCCTTATGCTAATTATTTTAACTGCATGGGTCTGTCTGGGCCCCAGCTCAGGCAGCATATCTTATTGATCACCCCTCATCTCTGATCAGCTCTCATCTCGGGCGGCCTGTCTTTATTGATCAGCTCTCCATCCGTGACTCCATGCAAAACCTGCTTTATCTTTCAAAGCAGGTCAGAACCACAGGCTTGAGACTATTTCATCACCATAGAATATAGCTGCTACTGACCATTGAGATGCTCTTCTGAGGTGAGGCAGCTTTTGATATGGAAACTAACATGTTCACATTTTCCTTCAGGTCAAGGCCTTGCAAGACTGAAATCATTTCTGTCTCCAAAAATATATAGGGGTATTTCTATAAATCAACATTTCTTAGACTCAACACTTCCTCTTATTTTTCAATTTATTTTCATTGGAGGGGGATTTTTTACTTTCTTGCATTGTTAATATCACATGTATTTAGTAGGGCCACATATCTTTCTTCTGGATGTGTTCAGTGGTGAAGAATATGTATGATTTCCTTGGTTATAAATAGCCTTAGTGTGGTGATTTTCTAAAATGTCAGTTGTAGTGATGGCGTATCAGGCAGGCGAGTGGGCTCACTGCCTCCAGATTAGCTGGGATAGCATGGGCAATGGTGGTGGTAGATTTCATGAGGTTTGTCTTTTTCCCAAGCACTGTTCACTATTGTCAGCAGATGTAGTTGTGGGCTATGCAGGTAAACCTCGAGGCCAGTAGGTGGCACTTTCAGGTGAGAGCCAGCTATGGTAGTGGCAGTATGACTTGTTCTTGGCTTATGTTAAATAGGAGAAAGACTTGGGGTCATAGGCAGTGGGTTGGGCCATGGAATGCTTAGTGGCCTTGATCTCATGCTCTGGGAAAATTGGGCAGGCCTGGGCTGGGCAAACCTGCACTTAGGCCCTCCATGGTGGGCACAAAAGCTTGCCCTGACAAGAGTTGAGACAAATGCCCAGGTGAGGTGCAGAGCAATCACCACTGTGCCAAAGTTACAGCATGAGGTAAGAGGGGTGGTGCTGGCTTCATAATCAAGTGAGCAGGACTGTGACCCACTTTGCTGTCAGATTCAGACCTTGATGGCCTTCCTCTTATGGATTAAATTAGGCTGTGATTTGAGACAGTTTGCTAAATCATACTCAGTTTCCCTTCAGTCCATGAAACTGCCCTAGGCAGCAAAACTCACTGCCCAGGTAAAAACTACACCTCTCAGGCAAATCCCTTCTTGTTCTAGCACTGAAATGAGAGCACCCAACTCCAGAACCCACAAATGGAGCCCATGCAATACTCATCTCTCAGTTTTAGCCATGAAGGCCCCTCCCCTATTCAAGACCAGAAAGATAGTCATTGGCCTAAGATATTCCAAACCAATGGCTTCCATCCCTTTTAACTACTAGGTTTGTAGTAAGATTTCTATCAGCTAGGATGAGGAATGGCTGTTTTTCTAGTAGTGCCCAGGTCTGGGAGTATGTGTGGGACACTTTCAAATGCTATTCCTACTTGCAGTCTCCTGGCTGCTCACAAAGTTAGATCAAGGGTTTGGAGGTGTCTAGGTGCTCCCCTGTCATTTGGATTAAAGGATTCCCAGCTGGAAAGTGTATCACAGAGATATTCTCTTCCTCTGTACCACACTGGAAATTCACTCATAGTTTTCAGCTGCCATATGGGCTGCTGTCCATCAGTTTTTTCTAGCATCTCAAGTTTTCTTTCATTTTTCTCTTAAACTCCACTGTTCCTTCTTGGATGCAAGTTTACAGGGTGAATATTTACACATTATGTTGCTATTTCCAAATGGAAGAAATGCACTGGGAAAGCCTCTTTTTTGGTATCTTGAAAAAGAAAAACCCCTGTAACTGTTTTTTTTGTTTGTTTTTTTGGGAGGTGGGGGTTAATGTTCATGATAACCACAAAACAAAAACCTATAGTAGACACAAAAAAGCAATGAATTAAAAAATGCTACCAGATAAAATTACTTAACCACAAAAAAAGACAATTAGAGAAGAAAAAAGGGAGAAAGTATGTAAAAATGACTAGAAATCAAGTAACCAAAGGGCAGTAGTAAACGCTTATCAATAACATTGTATATAAATGGATTAAAATTTCCAATTAAAAGACATAGAGTGGCTGAAAAGATTTTTGGAAGACTTAACTACATTTTGTTTAAAAAAAATCTCATTTCATATGTAAATATACAGACCAATGTGAAGGATGAAAAAGAATGTTCTACAAAATGGAAAGCTGAAAAAAGGCAAAGTGGCTACACTCATACCACATGAATATGCTGTATGTCATGATGGGTAAGAAAAAAATAAAGAAGCCATTATTTAATATAAAGAGGTCAATGAAGCAGGATGGCAAAACAATTACAAATATGGATGCACCCAACACTGGAGCACCTAAACCTATAGGGCAAGAAGAATTCATTGAATGAAATAAGAATACACTGAAAAGCTTCAGCAACAGACTAGATCAGAAGACTCTCAGAACTTGAAGACAGTTCTTTTGAAATAATCCAGTCAGACAAAAATTTTTTAAAAAGAATAAAAGAGACTGAACAAAGTTTTCAAGATATATGGGATACCATAAAGTGACCAAATACATAAATCATTGGTATCCTTGAAGATGAAGAAAGAACAAAACATTAAAAATCTATAACAAAATAATAGCTGAAAACTTCTCAAGTCTAACAAGAGATTTAGATATCCAACATAGGAGGCCCAGTGTCCTCAAACAGATACAATGCAAAAATGTCCTCTTCACAGCACCTTATAATCAAAATTTTAAAGTCAATGACACAAAGAATATTACAGAAACAACAAGAAAAACATGTCTAGTCACTTTTAAGGAGTCCATGTCAGACTATAAGTGTACTTCTCAGCATAAACCTTATAGGTCAAGAGAGAATGAAGTAATATATTAAAAGTGCTAGAAGAAAAAAAAAACCTGCCACCCAAGGATGCTATATCCAGCAAAATTATCCTTCATAAATGACCATGAAATAAAGTCCTTTCTAGACAAGCAGATACTGAAGTAGTTCATCACCACTAGACCAACCTTATAAGAAATGCTCAAAAGAGTCCTAACCATGGAAGTGAAATTTAAATAGTTACCATAATGAAAACACAGAAAAATATGAACCTCACTGGTAAAGCAACACATAAATGAGAAAGAGAAAAGATGAAAATGGTACCACTACAGAAAATGAGCAAACCACAAGGACCCTCAAAAATAAGAGAAAAAGAAACAAAAACAATGAGAAAACAATTAACAATATGAAAGGAACAAAACCTCACATATAAATAATAATCTGCAATGTAAACACATTAATCTTGTTATAAGATATAACTGGCTGAATACATTTTTAAAAAATTGAATTATATGCTGCCTACAAGAAATGCGACTTTACTTGTAAAGACACAAAAAGATTCAAACTAAGAGAATGGAAAAAGATATTCCATGCAAACAGAAAGCAAAAGCAAACACAAACAGAAAGAACTATCTTAGGCCGGGCGCGGTGGCTCATGCCTGTAATCCTAGCACTCTGGGAGGCCGAGGTGGGCAGATCATTTGAGCTCAGGAGTTCGAGACCAGCCTGAGCAAGAGTGAGACCCCATCTCTACTAAAAATAGAAAGAAATTATATAGACAGCTAAAAATATATACAGAAAAAATTAGCCGGGCATGGTGGTGCATGCCTGTAGTCCCAGCTACTCGGGAGGCTGAGACAGGAGGATTGCTTGAGCTCAGGAGTTTGAGGTTGCTGTGAGCTATGCTGATGCCACGGCACTCACTCTAACCTGGGCAACAGAGTGAGACTCTGTCTCAAAAAAAACAAAAAACAAAAAAAAAACCAAAAAAACAAACAAACAAACAAAAAAAAGGAGCTATCTTAGATCAGATACTACAGACTTTATATTAAAAACACTAAAATAGGACAAGAAAGGTCATTATATAATGACAATGAGATCTCTCTCTAAATATATATATGTTCATTTTTCTTCATATATATTGTTCATATATTTTATTTTTATGTATGCAACAATACTGAAGCACCCAGAGGCATAAAGCAAATGTTATTAGATCTAAAAGAACAGGTAGACTCTAACAAAATAACAGTAGGGGAATTCAAAACCTCACTGTCACATTAGACAGATCATCTAGACAGAAAACCAATAAGAAACATTGGACTTAAAATAGACTTTAGACCAAATGAACTTAGCAGATATTGACAGAACATTTTATCAAATACAGACAGAATATACATTCTTCTCAGCACATGAAACATTTACCAGGATTGATTACGTTAGGCCACAAAACAAGCATCAACAAATTTTTAAAAATAGAAATCATATCAAATATCTTCTTAGATTATAATGGAATAAATCTAGAAATCAATACCCAAAAAACCTTTTGAAAGTATTCCAATACATGGAAATTAAACAACATGCTTTTGAATGACCACTGGGCTAATGAAAAAGATAAAAATAACATCAAGAAATTTCTAGAAACTAATGAAAATGAAAACACAATATATCAAAACCTAAAGAATATAGCCAAAGCAGTTTTAAGATAGAAATTTGTAACAAGAAATGCCTACACCAAAACCCAGGAAGACTTCAAACAATTAGCACGCAGCTAATCAGTTATGGTTTTCCTGGAGAGAGGCAGTTGTTTGTACTTTGAAACATTTATCAGGGTCATAGCATCCTACAACTTTTGACAATGCATTCTTTCACAATTTCTACACCGCTGAATGGTTTCCCTTATTTTCCTGAGTATAAAAGCTACTTCATAAGCTGCTTCAGTGGCACTATTTCCCGGTCTTATTGCTGCTTGAAAAGAATTGCCTTTGCTTTTGCTTTTCATTTTTTAATTTCTGCAATACAACTTTTCAAGCTTCTCCCTCTAATTTAAAATATTTGCAGTCCTTATGAGTGTTATGCTGATGAGAACTGAATTTCTTTTATGTTGAGATTGCAGTATCACAAAACAAGCAACTCATCTTTAGCAGAAACAACATAATATTACAATTCCCAATCCTCATTAAAAAATCTGTTTTCTTCCTTCAGTGTTCTCTTGGTCTTCTTTAACATCATATGCTGTTAAGAAGAAAGAATTAAAAAATACTTGAGTTTGTGCAACTATTCACAAATTCTACTTCAAACAGAAACATAGTGCACTGTTGTCAAAAGCTGGTAATAGACTGGTGTAGTTGACCCCCATAAATTTTCACCATAGTCCTGTGTCGTAGTGGCACAGATCAGGTGGAGGAAGTTAGAACTAAATCATGAATGTAGCAGCTGTCAATTTAGCCCTCATGGCTTACTAATGTTCTAATTGTGCTGATCAATCTGGGAGGATTATTTTGTTGTTAAGTTATTTTACTCTTTGGTATTTTAAATATGTTCATTTAAAAATATAATGAAAATATAAAAGAGAGAACAAAAATATATTAATATGAATAAGAGTATTTGTTTTGTAAAATTTGGATTCAGTCAAAGGGCTGCACTTAGGAAATCAGAAGGCCACATGTGACCTTAAGGCCACAGGTTCCCCACTCTGCCCTAGTTGATTTTAGTTTTTAGTGATTATGAATAAGACTAATATAAACATTCACATGCAAATTTTTGCATGGACTTAACCTTTCACATCAATTGGCTAAATATCTAGGAGCAAGATTGGCAGATTGCATCATAAGAGGATACTTAGATGCTTAGTTTTTGTATCCCCACCTGTAATAAATGACAGTTTCTCTTGCCTTGCACCTTCACCAACTGATATCATCTGTTTTTGAAACTTCAACCACTCTAATAGAAGCAAGTGGTATGCCATTGCTGTTTTAATTTGTATTTCCCTACTGTCAAATGATGCTGGCCTTCCTTGGTGTGGTATCTTTTCAGACCATGTACCCATTTTTGAAAATGAATTTTTTACATTGCTATTGAGTTTTAAAAGTAATCATATATTTTAGATACTTTGTCAATAGAGTTGTGTATGCATATCTTCAAGGGTCAGGGTTACAAGTAGTCAATTGCATAAGCTGAATTGGCGAGATATGTATTAGCAATAAAGATGACAAGATAGAGAAGAACAGAAGACATGTAATCAGAGAAATGTGTACTTGTCAGTGAAGGAAGAAAAAGAAAAACCCAAAGCTGAGAAAAACAGTAGTTATTCATTATTATTTATAAAATACTTTTGTTTATATTTTATATTAAAGGTTATATTAAAGCTTTTCTTTTCTCCTTTCCTTTTCCTTTTCTTCTTTTCTTCCTAGAAAATTAAGATCATGGCAGGAAACTGTGCGGATGCTTCAAGGACCTGGAGTAAAAATGGAAATATATGAGATAAATCAGAACTCCAGTGGTATGTGACAACTCATAATTAACTTTTCTAACTATAAGAAGTAACAGTAGATAAAAACAAAATGTGCTAATTTCAGGTATGGATCCATAAGCCTATACCTGAAAAGACTCAAGATGAAAACAAAAAGTAAATTTTTTTTTACAACTAAAATTTTCATAACTGAAGAGCCAGTTTACACTTGCCTCCCTATCTTCTCTCAACCCTAAATCAGTATTTCTGTCTTTCATCAATGTTTATGGGTACTAGTTTAAAAACAGCAATGAAAGCATACATTGCTGTTCAAAATCAGTCGGGATATCCGTAACTGCTAAGTTGACAGAATGTAAAGTCAGCAAGCTTTTATATTGTCTTCCTGTTTAAACATCAAATTTTAAATACATGTCTATTATAGCAGGAGGCAAATTTATTACTAAACTAAAATACAGTCTTTTCATTTTATAAAGGGGAATTTTTTTTTTCCAGAGATTATTAGTTTCTGTTTTTTTCTATTTTTTGGAGACAGGGATTCTGAAGGCTGGAGTGATCCTCCCATGTTTTCCTCCCAAAGTGGTGGTATTACAGGCATAAGCTACCCCATAATCAGCATTTTTCTATCCCTACACACAGGAGGTAAAATCTGGAAAAGATCTATTTGTTACATGGGATATTATGAAATTTTCCTGTTGAAAAGGGTAATTGATGCAGGCCTTTCATAAATACATAAAACTTGTTTTATAACTTTTCATATGAAAACCTGTTATACATAAGCATACAACATATATATTTATAGTGGCTTTACACATTTTAAAAAATTTTTAGTTACATTTAAGAAGGTCAGAAGAAAGTGAATAGTTAACTACTGTTTTTTAAATGTCTGTCCACGAGCAACTTCTCTTCCATTATGGTCTCACGGTACGACTAGGATAGAAACCAACATTTTAGAGTTCTGGCATAACAATTTGTTGTTATCGTTTGTTCCCTCAATACTATAATGAACTAATAAATGCAATTAGCACCAACATTTGGCACCAAAGTGTCAACAAAACTTGACAAGTATAGAATCCTTGTCAGCGAATCAGACCCTATGTGTAACTCTTCATTCTCTAGGGCCTGGTATGTACCACTAAGGTTACAAGGCCTTATGCCGTGTCTTTCCACGCAGGTGAGTGGAAAGGCAAAGAGCAAAGACCCAGCCTACAGCGATGACGGGACAACAGTAGGACCTCCAGGAGGCCATTACTTTTGGTGGTGCCAAAAGTCTTGTCTTCTCAAAGTGGGAAAGAATATACTCTGGGGACAAGAATCCCTATTCAATAAATGGTGCTGGGAGAATTGGTTAGCCACTTGCAGAAGACTGAAACAGGACCCACAGCTTTCACCTCTCACAAAAATCAAATCACGGTGGATAACAGAC
>JAPYYL010000031.1:1141833-1152922 GCA_028534055.1 Eulemur mongoz
TAACTTGCATTGTTCACTTAATAATTTATCATGAATATTTCCCATATTATTTCATATCATTGTACAAGAAATAATGTATACATTATGAGGACATACTGTATCTAACAAGATATACTGTTAGACTCTTTGATTCTGTAAAATTAAATTCTTATTAATGATAAAAATAAAAAAAAAGTCAAAAAAAAAAAAAAAAGTCTTGTCTTCTGAGGGTTAATGTTCATAGTCTGCGCTGCTTTCCAGAAACGCGACCTTGCCAAGCCCAGCGAGATGTAGCATTCAGAAAGCGTGAGGCCACGGGAGCCTCACTCCGGCATTGCCTCGGTACCCCGACGCAGGTAAAAGAAGTTTATGGTGTTGTAGCCCAGAACTCTCGTCTCCCACGGGAGGCAGCTAACCTCGTCCTTTCTCATCGCTCCCTTCGTAGTCACTAATCCACCGCAGCTCCGGAACGCCACGACCCAGACCCTGCATTCTCTACTGCAGCGTATCTAACTAGCACAACGTAAACCTTGCTCCACGGAGGAAGAGTACAAACATAGACAGACATCGCTACCAACCAATCATCCGCTGACATTAGCGTCTGTCAAGTTCCTGGTAAGCGGTGGTATGGATGGGCGGGGCTCGAGGGACTAGCAAGTTCAGTGGAGCCAGGGCTGACGCAAGTCAACAAAGGTCACGTGACATAGACCCGTTGTATCGACTGGCTATGCCGGCTGGTTCGGGGTTGGAGAACAGTCACGGCTGCGTGGGGTTCGCCTTGTGACACAATTATAACAACTTTGTGCGGGTGCTGGCGAAGTTTGTGATTGTAAGAAATTTTCCTCTGTTCTCCAGCAACTGGGGCCTCCGCCCTCTCTGCAGTTTCTGCCTGCCCCGCGATGTGATCCGGAAATCGAGCTCCGCAGCTCCGTGAACCAGTTGCTTTCACGTTTACTTGGGTTTCTCATTCCTGCCGCGGCGGCGGCGGCAAAGTTGGCGTCACAGTCTCAAGCGGCGATTGAGGGCGTCTTTTCAAGCTCGGGATTGGGAGTGGAGTATCTACGTGAGAGTTGTAAATTTGTTGCGTTTCCATGAAATCCTGCGGAGTGTCGCTTGCCACCGCCGCTGTTGCCTTCAGTGATGAGAAAAAGAAAATGGCGGCGAGAAAAGCGAGCTGCGAGGGCGAAGAGGGGTCCCCCAGTCTGACAGCGGAGGAGAGGGAGGCGCTTGGTGGATTGGACAGGTACTGACCACCGTCATCCGCCCTGTTTGTTTCCGACGGGTTGGCGCCACTCTCAGGGAAGGTTCAAGCGTCTCTTACCGGCGTTGGCTACTGGGGGGTGTCGGGGTCACTTCGGCTTGGCACTGACCAAGCCATCGCTGCCTCTCGGGCTTGGGAAGGGACGGGTCGGTTGCTTTCCCCCAGCGTTAAGCCGCATATGTCTCTTCCCACAGCCGTCTCTTCGGGTTCGTGAGCCTTCACGAAGATGGCGCCAGGACCAAGACCCTTCTGGGCAAGGTAAGGTGACCGTGCGCGAACCGAAGGGTGGACGCTGTTTTTGGCTTGCGCCCTCCTCGCTCGAGGTCATGTGTCCCCCGCAGCTCCGTTAGCATTTGTGGTGGCCGCCAACTATAACCAAAGGACATCCAGGAAATTATTGCCTGTGCTCTCCCTTTGCTCTGAAATGCCTTGTTCGCCGTCTTGCCATGCCCTCCTGCCATGTATCTTGTGGGAAAGAGACTATATATCGCTTTGGGGCTGGCTCAAACGGGTGGACAACATTGCTTGTTATTTTAAAGCTTTTGATGCCTGAACTTTAGTGTCAGAGATCGTGAATATGTACAGTTTTCAAAATTTACAGAATACCTCCTATGGGTTTTTTTTTTTTCTTTTTCTCCTTTTCGCATTCGCCTCTGTGTCCAATTTTCACAACAAACGTTAGACTTTCATATCTCTTTGGTCTCATAAGTAGTAAGTTGCAGATAACTTATGGCAGTGAAGCGTTTGCATTGGGTATTGACCTGTATACTGACTGGTATGTATATTTAACCTGAAGTTAACTGATTTGTTTACTTTTTTAGAGTCTAGCAGTCACAGAAATAACGCTGCGAATACGATTTCGCGTGTGTGTGTGTGTGTGTGTTTATGTCTGTGTACGTATGTTTGTTTTCCCCTGGAATCTTGTTTCGTGGGTGTCAGGCAAAGAGTAGAGAAGATTCCTTATTTGTGTGAAAAGTTGTTAGCACTGTCATTTAGTTAATGGCTGCTCTTACCGGCCAAGATGGCGGGAAATAGTGGGAGAAATGAAGCGTGAAGCTTTAGGGGAGGGAGGAGATACAAATAGGAAAATCTTAGGGAGAAGTAGGCCTTAAAGTGGGGCTAGTGTAGTACTATGGTGCTTATTAAACATTATTATTATTTAAAAGTGGAATTCTTTTATTTTTTCCAAGTATAAAAGCAACATTCTTAAAACATAGTATTATCAATTTAATTACTCCCACGTAAACAATTGCATAACGTCTTGGAATGAATCTTTCTCTCTGTGTCGTTTTTAATCATCTGACCAAAATCTGGTTAAACTATTTGTATGCTTTCAGTTGATACCAGGAAATGAGAACTGTGTGCAAAAAACAAGTGCAGCATCCATTAGGTATTTTCTTTTCTGGCTGAAATCAGTTGTTAATGAATTTGGAGTTTGTTGCTGCAATTGAGAAATTATTAAATAATTTTATTCTCAAGATGAAGATTTTATTTGCCATGAATTTTTATCTGGAGTTTGATTTTGTGTAGTCATTAAGTTCTTTTACCTGTAAATTCCTTTTTGTGTTTATTTGCTTTGATGGCAAATGACCAGAAAACTAAAATGTAACCCTTTTTTTCTGTAAATATCCATTTGATTCATAGGTAAAACTTGAATTAAACTTTGATTATGTTGGTAAAAATTGCTCCATGAAGAACACGAGTGGCAAAATAGTAGCTTTGATATAATTTAAGCAATAGTGAGTCTTGGTTTCTTGCCTTAATTTTTAAAAAAAATTTGAATATTTAAGTATTTTACTTCAAAAAATTCGAATATTTTCAAAATTATCATTTAAATACATTAAAAAAGTTTATAGTTAAAGAAATGTTATTTTATTTTTGAGTGACTATTGTTGATTTAACATGAGGTTGATGAAGCTGTTGACATTGATAGCATTTGAAAAAGAATGGGCAGATCTATTAGTTTGCTTATATTAATGAAGAAATAAAAGCAATCTGAATTGTTTTATGTGGATAATGTTGGAAAATACTGATTGAGTGTTTAAATTTTCAAATGCTGGAGTTCAGCTACATTCCCACTGGGTTGTGCTTAATATTGAATTTCAGTTTGGAATAAACTTTTCACATACTGTGCAGTGTTGGTTTAAATTCTAAGGAACTGTTTTAAAATATTCATTGTGAAGGTGACATATCTCTTTCACCAATAACATTTTAAAGATAAAGTGTAAAGTTTCATGATGTGTGCAAAGAATTGTAGCTTCATAAAACTTTGACTAAAATATTAACTCAATTAATTTCACTTTTTCTTGATATTCATTGAGAATTCCTTGCTGCTTGGATCAAGACTTATTACTCTTAACATTGAAGTTACTTAAGTACAATAAAGCGTTCTGGGGTGTGTGCTTGCAACCTCATGGAATTTTTTTTAACAGTTTTATTGAGATATTAATGTATAATAAAAGCACACATATTTCATATGTACAACTTGATTAAATTCTGACATACCTGTGTACTCATGAGACCTTCACCACAATTAAGATAATGAACATACCCATTACCTCCAAAAGTTTCCTCCTATCCCTTGAAATCCCCCCTTTTTACACTTTCTCATTTCTCAGCACTACCGACTTCTACTGAGCTGCTTTTTGTTACTTTACATTTTGGGGGTTTTATGTAAATAGAATTATTCATTTTATACTCTTTAAGTCTGATGTCTTTACTTCCACATCATTTTCAATTTATTCTTGTTATAGCGTTTATCGATAACTTGTTTCATTTAAGCTGAGTAGTACTTCATGTGTCATGTAATTCTCCATTGCTTCCTTATGAGTCTAAATATATCAGGGAAATGTTTGCATGGAAGGTTTGACATCATATATCTTCAAACCCTGTGTTTGAATTAGTTACAGAAATTCATTCTGAAAGAATTAATGAGCTAGAGTCTAGTAAAAGAAATACTGAATTATTTAGTTTCCTTCTACAGTTAATAAACCAGGCTAGATGAAACAATATCTGGTATTTTCTAGATTGTAGAGCCATGTTGATTTTGGAATTCTTATTCTCTGAGTCTTTAAGACAAGTTGGCTTTTCTTGACCAAGGTTGAGTCAGACCATCTTTACCTGAGGGTAGGTTATAGGATTGAATAACTTCCAGGATTTCTTTTTTAGCTATAATTTTTATCAGGGCCTTTGTCTTACTTTGTTTTGTGTTGCTATGACAGAATACCACAGACTAGGTAATTTATAAACAACAGAAGTTTATGTAGCTTATGGTTCTGGAGGCTGGAAAACGTAAGATTGAGGGATTGCTTCTGGTGAGGATCATTGTGGAGGAGGGCAAGAAAGTGTGAGAGAGTGCAAAAGGGGGCTGAACTTGCATTTGTAATGAACCCACTCCCACAAGAATGACATTAATTCACTCAAGAGGACAGATCCTTTATTATGTAGTCACTTTTTAAATGTCCTAACTTCTCAACACTGCTTCATTGAGGATTAAGTTTCCAAAACATGAATTTTGGGGGATACATTCAAACCATAGCACCCCTTCTTCAAGACAAAGTTACTCTGCAGTATATGTAATAAAACAGTTTTTCCCTTTCTAACTTGCCTATCACCGCTGTTTTTCATAAGTTAGACTTATCTATATTACTGATCTTTCAGTTTTTATATTTTCTCTGTAAGTTTGATTTATAGGTTAAAAGTAAGTCTTGGCAATCTTCTAAACATTCTAAACAAAATAATAATGTCTTTTTCCTTTCAACTCTCCTAGACATTGTGGATGATTTATCCTGTTGAGGATGCTTTATCCGGATGTGTACCTTCTCTTAGTCTCTGATTTTTTTTGTTTCTTTTATGTAAATGGCATTCATATAGATCCTTAGAATAGTTACATCAAATCACTGGAATGGTTATAACAGTAGACCTTAAATTTGCATGATGTAAGAATTTTTATAGGATTGTCATTTGAATTAGTGTTAGTTTTGGATTAAAGAAATGATAATGTATACTGGTTTTTAGTAATATTTTTAAAATAACATATAAATTGGTAGTCCGTTGCTTATTCAGAGTTTTTGAATTGTCATATGACCTTAAATACTTCACTGTTTAACAGATGCTGACACTTAATAACTTGCTCATATTTAAATAACAGTACCGTTTAAGTAATTAAGTGACAACTTTTAACAACAGTAGCATTTATTGCATTTTGGAAAGCCTTTTGTGTTGATTTTGTTTACGTAAGGATACATAATTTAGTTGAACTATAAATAGAATGTTAATTGTTACAGTATTCCTTTTATATAAACCAGAGGCCCAGGGAATATTAATATCACTCAGGAATTTGTTTCTAAAAATACCCCTAGTTGCTATTGTTTATTTTGAAATATTTTTATCAATTTTAAGTTTGATTTAGGTAATGTGTCAGTGAATTTTTTTTGGTAATTCTATTAATCATGAGAAAGATTCATAGGGAAGTTATAGGTTATTTGCTCTTCATCAATGAGTGTGCCATAGTGGATATTTTTAGAATAGTTGGCATTTAAAAGAGTTTGGGTAATGGAAGAAGTATTAAATACTAAAACATGTATTTTTCTAGATTTGATTTACTTGCTTGTAAATAGTTGAAGAAAAACCTATTAAAATTGGTTCAGAAGTGATTTTTTTATACTGTAATATTTGAATTGTAATAGTTATCGTGTTCTTAAATAGTGTATTCTATTTGGTGATGTGTAACTTATGTAGTCATTTCCAGCTTTATAGGAGATTTGTTGTTTAAGTTAAAAAAAATTAACCATGGAAATAATGTCATGTTTTGTTCCTTAGAAATGAGGTGTTTGCTTAGATGCATTAGAAGAAGTGTTTTCTAGTTAGAAAATCATTGTCTAAACAAATACGGTGCTTATTGTTTATATGTCACTGGACAAAGTCTTAAGTAGGCATTATGCAGGAATGTAACTATAAAATTTTGATTTTATACAAATTTTGGTCATACATATATTTGAAAAGATTATAGACAATATTTTTATATCTGGGTATAGTTCAGAACTGTGTGATTATAAACAGGCACTTTTCTACTCTTGGTTTAGCTCACAGCAACCTCAAACTCCTGGGCTCAAGCAATCCTCCTGCCTCAGCCTCCCGAGTAGCTGGGACTACAGGCACGTGCCACCATGCCCAGCTAATTTTTTATATATATATATATATATATACATATATATATACATTTTTTTTTTTTAGTTGTCCATATAATTTCTTTCTATTTTTAGTAGAGACGGGGTCTCGCTCTTGCTCAGGCTGGTCTCCAACTCCTAAGCTCAAACAGTCCACCCGCCTCGGCCTCCCAGAGTACTAGGATTATAGGCGTGAGCCACCGTGCCCAGCCGAAACTGATGCTATTGATACTAATTTTTGATATAATGAATATTAATATTTTTGAAATGCAGTATCTACAGAGTTCATTTGTGTTAAGAAAATCTCATAAGATTGTTTTAGTGAGACTTACGTGTATGTATTTGTAGACCAGTTATGGAAGTTGTGTAATAATTGGCTTATTGTATGAATTTGCCATGAGCTTCACATGATTGGCTTATACATTGTGACCACAATTTAGAGCAACAAAAACTTAAATCACCATCAGAGTTTTTGAATTGTCATATGACCTTAAATACTTTGCTGTTTAACATATGATGACACTTAATAACTTGCTCATATTTAAATAAGAATACAATTTAAGTAATTAAGTGATAAATTAAGTGCAGAACCTTTCTGCAGGTAGTACAGAGAGGTAAGAAAGATATCTCCACCTACATTGAGCATATAGTCCTGTCTCTTAAGTGATGGGATCATTAACACACTAACACCAGTATAGTAGAAATGTGTGAAGTGCTTTAAAAATTCACAGTAAAGGTCAGTTTAGCAAATTAAAGTTTGAATGGCTGTTTCTTACTTAGACAGAGTTGTTTCTTTGAGATTATTTTCTTGATTTGTACCATAGGAATGCATCTTCTAATTTTATTTAGAAAAACATAATTTAAAATTCAGATTTTCCCCTTTAGCAGTTGTTTAAAGGATAATCTGTTTCCTTTGCTATTACTTGGTGATCTCATTTTGCAGTAATCTTTACTTATACTTTGGTGTTTTCATTCGGGATCCTCAAGTGAGTCTTTAAAGCCAGTTTAAAAAAAAAATTTGTGACACATTTTTGGAAAGATATTGAGGAATATTTAAGAGTGGTTATCTTCAAGAATAAACATTTGTGTGGTGAGGGGGGGAACAAAATTTAAACTTTTTACATTATATATTTCTGGGCTGTTTTAATTTACTTTTATATTTTCACATGTGCATTACTTTGTATTATGTTAAAATACACATAAAATTCACTGTCTTAATTAATTTTAAGTTCATTGTAATTAAATACATTCATAATGTTGTGCAGCCATTACCATCATGCATTTCCAGAACTCATTTTACTTTTTAAACTGAAACTGTAAACCCATTAAACAATAACTCTATATTCCTTCTCCCCTGCTTCTGACAACTATCATTTTACCCTCTATGATTTTGCCTACTTTACCTCATTTAAATGTAGTCATACAGTATTAGTCTTTTAGTGACTGTAGTAGTCATACAGTATTAGTGTTTTAGTCCCTGGCTTATTTCTGCTAGTATAATGTTCTCAAGTGTGCTATGTATGTTGTAGCATACCTCAGGATTTTCTTGTGTTCTAAAGCTGAATAATACTTCACTGTGTGTATTTACCACATTTTGCTTATCTGTTCACTCCTCAGTGGGCTGAGTTGCTTCCATGTTTTAGCTGTTTTGAGTAACGCTGCTACGAATGTGGATAAACAAATATTCTTCCAGTCCCTCTTTCAATTTTGGGAGATATGTAGCTAGAAATGAAATTGCTAGATAAAATGGTGATTCTATTTCCAATTTTTCGAAAAACTGCTATAATGTTTTTGACAGCAGCCATACCACTTTACAATCCCATCAGAAGTGCATAAGGGTTCTAGTTTCTCTGCATCCTAACCAATACTTATTTTATGGGTTTTTTTTTTTTTTTTTTGTAATAGCCATCCTAATGGGTGTGGAGTAGTATCATGTAGATTTGATTTATATTTCCCTAATGATTAGTGATGTTGAGTACCTTTCCATTTGCTTATTTGCTGCTTGTATTAATATATCTTCTTTGAAGAAATGTCTTTAAGTATTTTGCCTACTTTTTTTTTTTTTTTTTAAAAAAAAGAGTGGGTCTTGGTCTGTCACCTAGGCTGGAGTGCAGTGGCACAATCATAGCTCACTGTTTTTTAACCTACTTTTTTTTTTTAGACATACTTTTTAATTGTATTTTTGTTGTTGAATTATAGAAGTTCCTAAGATAGTCTAGATATTATTAACTTCTTATTAGATAAAAGATTTGCAATTATTTTCTTCCATTTTTAGGTAAGTTTTTCACTCTGTTGACTGTCTCTCTTGACACTTTGAAATTTTAAAGTTTAATGTGGTCTTGTTTGTCTGTTTTTTAGTTACCTGTACTTTTTTTTTTTTTTTTTTTTTTGACACAGAGTCCCGCTCTGTCACCCTGGGTAGAGTGCCATGGCGTCAGCCTACCTCACAGCAACCTGAAATTCCTGGTCTCAAGTGATCCTTCTGCCTTAGCCTCCCAAGTAGCTGGGACTATAGGCATGTGCCACCATGCCCTCCTCATTTTTCTATATATATTTTTAGCTGTCCAGATAATTTCTTTCTATTTTTAGTAGAGATGGGGTCTCGCTCTTGCTCAGGCTGGTCTCGAACTCCTGAGCTCAAACAATCCACCCGCCTTTGCCTCCCAGAGTGCTAGGATTATAGGCATGAGCCACCACACCCTGCCAGTTACCTGTACTTTTGATATCATATCAAGAAATTATTGCCAAATCCAATGTACAGAATCTTTTCCCTATGCTTTCTTCTAGGAGTTTAATAGATTTAGATCTTAACATTAGGTCTTTAATCCATTCTGACTTAAGTTTTATATGTGATGTAAAGTAAGGGTCCAGCTTCTTTCTTTTGCATCAGAATATCCAGTTTTTCAAACATCATTTCTTGAAGAGACCGTTCTTTTTGCACTGTGTAGTCTTACTAGTCTTGTTGAAAATTATTTGGCCATATATGCAGGGGTTTATTTCCGGGCTCTGTGTTGTGTTCCTTTGGTCTGTATGTCTGATTTTATCTCAGCACTCCACTTTCTTAATTCCTGTTGCTTTGTAGTGTGTTTTGAAATCAGTGCACAGGAGATTGCTCAATTTTGTTCTTTTTCAATTTTTTTTTAGCTCTTTGGGTCTCTTGAAATTCCATACTATTTCTTCAAAAAATGCCATTGGGATTTTTATAGGGAATGCATTGAAGTCTATGGTACTTTGGATTTTTTGGACATTTTATGATATTAAATATTCCAATTTATCAGTGTGGAATGTCTTTCCATTTATTGCTATCTTTGATTTCTCTTAGTAGTATTTTTTAGTTTTCAGTGTACAAGTCTTTTACCTTGTCCAAGTATTTTATCCTTTTTGATATAATAAAGTTGATATAATAAATATAATAGAGTTGAGGAATATAGGTATTTCTATTGAGGAGCAATAAATGATTACTAGGGAGGATAACTAGACACTTGGGAGAATGAATACGTAGGGCAAACATTGGCTTAATACAATTCTCATTGGAAATTAAATTAGCCTGAGAGACAGGTATTATTTTTAAAATGGATTGGGCTAGGTCTGGTTGCATTCTTGACCTTCCTGCAATATATTGAGATAACAGGAAGGGGAAGGGAAGATAATTGTTTTCCTACATGGGCCTGGATCTCAGGTATAAAGAAACTTAAAAGGTTTTAGTAGAGCCCATTCTGTGTTTGCGGGGTGGGGGTATACCGTTGAGACAGGCCTTAAGGCCTTTTCAGTCAATCTAGTATATAAAAATGCCATATTTTTAGGGGGTAAGAATGTTTCTGATTTCCTTCAGTAGTGCATAGGAACACAGCTGATTTTTGAATGTTCATTTTGTATCCTGCAGTGTGGTAACAGTTTTTTGTGTGTGTGGATGTTAACAGCAAGTGATACAGTGGGCAGTCCCGAGGACAAACCAAGCGGTACACGGAGAGTTGGAGAATCAGCGTTTATTCACCGGCAGGCTCAGAGGGGTCTCGCTACCAAATTCTGAGCTCTGTCTCCCTGATTTTTCCCCCTTTTATTAAGTTGGGGTGGTCCAAGGGGTGGGGGTCTCAGGTGGCTAACAAGCCAGGTAATAGGGTAATAGGGTAGTTGATGCACCAGGTAATAGGTTTAGTGTTATGCTGATGCAGGTCTTCTGTGAGGGGTGGCTGAGGCGCCAAGTAATAGATGGAAGTTTTCCTTATGGAAATTTTGTGTTTTCTACATACAGGAAGATGTCAGTTGAGAATTGAGATAATTTTACTTCTTTTTTTCTGATTTGAATGCCTTTTCTTCTGGACTACTTGCTGTTGCTAGGACTTGCAGTACTATGTTTAACAGAAGTGGCAAGAGTAGGCATCCTTGCATTGAATTAGCTGTGGGCTTTTGAATTTTCATCTGATGCTTTCACTGCATAGACTGAAATGACCTTTTTTTTTTTTTTTTTTTGGTCCTTTATGATGTTATTTGGTGTGTTACATTGATTGATTTTTGTATGTTCAACTCTCCTTGTAAGAAGAGAAATACTTCCTGAGCATGATGTACAGTACTATTAAATGTGCTCTTAAATTCAGTTGGCTAGTATTTTGTTGATGATTTTTGCATCATCAAGACTATGGGCTTGTATTTTTATTGTTGTTTTATGTTTTTAAAAAATTTT
>JAPYYL010000031.1:1153022-1192618 GCA_028534055.1 Eulemur mongoz
GTAATCCTAGCACTCTGGGAGGCCGAGGTGGGCGGATCGTTTGAGCTCAGGAGTTCGAGACCAGCCTGAGCAAGAGCGAGACCCCATCTCTACTAAAAATAGAAAGAAATTATATGGACAGCTAAAAATATATATAGAAAAAAAAATTAGCCGGGCATGGTGGTGCATGCCTGTAGTCCCAGCTACTTGGGAGGCTGAGGCAGGAGGATCGCTTGAGCCCAGGAGTTTGAGGTTGCTGTGAGCTAGGCTGACGCCACAGCACTCACTCTAGCCTGGGCAACAGAGTGAGACTCTGTCTCAAAAAAAAAAAAAAAAAAAAAAAAAATTTTCTGGTGTCTCTTAATGGGAAAAAAAGCCAAACTCTGAAATAATTTTAAAGAGATTTACTCTGAGCCAAATTTGCGGACCATGACCTGGAGCCACACTCAAGAAGTCTTGAGCAAGTGAACTCTGTGGTTGGGTTACAGTTTTGGTTTTATACATTTCAGGGAGACAGGAGTTACAGGGAAAGTCATAAATCAATACGTGGGAGGCAGACATTGGTTTGACCCAAAAAATTGGGCCACCTCAAAGTGAGGGGGCTTTCAGGTTATATAGGTGGGTTTAAATATTCTTTGACTTGTAGTTGGTTAAAGACATGAAGCTTTGTTTAAAGGCATGGAATATTTTAACTTAAGGAGCTGTTTATCAGAGATAAGACATACGACATATATTTGTTGTGTAAATTGAGGACCTACAGGTTTGTCTTATATACCCTTATGTCTATTAATGGCTTACAAAGGTTGTCTCCAAGAAGAGGGGGGGGCATTATGTGGCACGTCTGACATCCTTCCTCCTGGCAGGCAATTTAGTTTTAGAATACTCCTTTGGCCACTGGGGGGTCCATTCAGTCAGCTGGTGGGGGAACCTTAAAATTTTATTTTAGTTCACATGTCTTTGTCTCTCATTTTGGTATCAGGGTAATGCTGACCATATGTAATAAGTTTGGGAATGTCCCCTCCTTTTTAATTTTTTAGCATTGTTTGAAAATTTTTGTTGATTCTTTTAATGTTTGATAGAATTCTCCAGTGACTTCCATCTGGTAGTGGCTTTCCTTAGGAGGTGTTTTGTGACTGCTTCAGTCTCCTCACTGGTTATATACATCTGTTTAGATTTTTAATTTATTTTTCATAACTTAGTATTGATAGGTTGTGTGTTTCTAGGAATTTATCTATTATTTCTAGGTTATATAATTTGTTGGCTATAAATTTCGTAGTTTCTTGTAATTCTCTATTTCTGTGATACTAGTTGTAAAGTCGTCTTTTTCATTTCCTATATTGGGTGTTGCAGTCTTTATTTTGGTAGTCTAGTGAAGAGTATCAAATTTGTTGATCTTTTCAAAAAAAGGAATTCTTGGTTTTATTGGGTTTTTTTCTATTCTGTATTTCATTTACGTTTGCTTTTATTTTTATTATTTCTACCCTTCTGTTGACTTTAAGTTTGGTTTTGTCATTTTCTATGTTCTTTAAGTTTAGTTTGTTCTTTTTCTATATCCTTGAGGTGAAAGGTTAGATGGTTGATTTTTGAGATTGTCAACAGAAAAGAACCAAGCTCTGTAAAGAGATTTATTCTGAGCCAAATTTGAGGACCATGACCCGGAGCCATGCCCAAGATTCTGTGAGCCAGTGGACTTGCTGCGGCTAGGTTACAGTTTTGTTTTATACATTTTGGGGAGACAGGAATTGCAGGTAATGTCACAAATCAATACAGGGAAGGCATACATTGGTTTGGCCTAGAAAAGGTGAGTCATCTCAAAGCGGGAGTGGGGGGATGAGGGGGACTTACAGATTGTAGGTAGGTTTAAAGATTTTTTGACTTGTGATTGGTTAAAGATATGAAATTTTGTCTAAAGGCATGGTATGTTTTAAGATAAGGAGGTATGTTAATCAAAGACAAACCACCCCAGACTCAGATTTGTTGTGTAAGTTGATGACCTGCAGGTTTATCTTGCATAGCCTTTAGTTAATGAGTTACAAAGGATGTCTCCAAGAAGGGAGGAGGGCATGAATAAGTGTGTCTGAATTCCCTTGGCATGGCAGGCAATTCAGTTTTAGAGAATCTCCATGGTCCCTTGGCCAGGAGGGGGGTCCATTCAATCACCCATTTGGGGGGAGCCTTAAGATTTTATTTTAGTTCACAAGATCTTTTTTAATGTAAGTGTTTACAACTTGATGTGTTTGTAACTTCACTTACACAGTTGCTTTACCTGCATTCCATAAGTTTTGGTATGTTGTATTTACATTTCGTTTTTGCCTACATATTACCTTAAATTCCCTGTGATTTTTTCTTTGACCAATTGGTTAAGAGTTTTTAAGTGTTAATTTTCATTAAAAAAGAATTAATTTCCACATATTTATGATTTTTCTGGTTTTCCTTTTATTGATTTCTAGTTTTAGTCTCTGTTGTGCATCAGATGAGATAACTTTGTGTAATTTGTTTTCTTAACTTGTGAGACTTGTTTTGTAGCTTAACATGTAGTCTGTCTTGGATTTGTTCCGTGTGTGCTTGGAAAGAATGTATATTCATTCTGTTGTTGGGTGGAGTGTTCTGTATACATCTTTTAGGTCCATTTGGTCTGCATTGTTCAAGTCCTCTTGTTTCCTCATTTGATCTTCTTTCTGGTGGTTCTTCCTATACCTGAAAGTACAATATTGAAGTCTCCTAATATTATTGTTTTGATGACTGTTTCTTTCTTCAGTTCTGTCAGTGTTTGTATATTTTGGTGCTCTAAAGTTAGCTGTGTATTTATTTATAATTGTAAAGTATTCCTGGTGAATATACCCTTTTGTCCTTTGTCTATTATGACAGTTTTTGACGTAAAATCTGTTTTGTCTGATACAAAGATGACCACTGTTGCTCTCTTTAGAGAGAGCTTGAAATGTCTTTCCCCATTTTTCACTTTTAGTGTATGTGTGTCCTCAGGTCTAAGGTGTGTCTCTTGTAGACAGTGTATAGTTGGATCTTGTATTTTTATCCATACATTCATCTATTTCTTTTAATTGGTGCATTTAATTAGTACACTGACAAAACTGACGGGAGAAATAGTCATCAAGACAATAATATTATTAATAGAATTCAATATTGTACTCATCTCTTTGTTTGGAAAGAGTCACCTATATCATTTTGGTAATTTTTTAATTTTTTTAATTTTTTTTTTTTTTTTTTTTGTCTTACAGCTTTTTGGTCACTCTTTAAAACTCTCTTGCTGTCTTCCTTTGTGTTTCATTGGGTTTTGTTTTGTTTGTTTTTTTTTTTGAGTGACAAGTTTTAATTCCTTCCTCAGCTCACTTTGCATATATTTTCTGTGTATGTTTCCTTTGTGGTTACCATTGCAATTACAGAAAACTTCATAAAGTTATAACAATCTATTACAAACCAATAATAATTTGACTCTAGTTGCATAAAAATCTGCTCTTTTATATCTCTGACAACCTCCTACTTTGTTTTTGTACTGTGGATCCATTAACATAGATTTCAGAATTTTTATTTTGTGCTTTAAAAAATTAGATACCAGATTTATCAGTGATTTACCTGTATTACAGTCCTACAGGATTCTATTTCTCTGTATATTTACCTTTATTAGGGAATTTTGTAGTTTAACTTGCTTTTGTATTGCTTGTTGGTGTTAGAGTGGAAAGCTTAGTAGATCCTCACAGTGTGGGTGGGGAAATATTTCTCACACAGAAATTAAGATATAGAAATAAAAAGCTTATTCTATCTTATTAGAAGGACAGAGAGAATATGTGAGCGAGAGAAGGAGAGAGAAAGAAAATGGGGGGTGGGAGGAGAGCAGGGAGAAAGAGAGCACAGAGACAATGTGGCATCCCAAAGAAAGAGAAGAGGAGATGCCAGCAGCAAGGCCAGGTGGCTTGCCGCTTTTATGGGGATGAAGAGAAAAATAGTAATTGTTGTGAATCACCGTATCCACTCCTTCTCTCTCAACTATAAGTAGAGAGTGGAATCTGCTGTGTGAAAATGCTGTATCTATTCCTTGTGCATTAGCAGTAAAGTGACCTTGCCTTCAAGATACAATTTTGAGCTGAATAGTAATTGTTGTGAATCGCCGTATCCACTCCTTCTCTTTTAACTATAAGTAGAGAGTGGAATCTGCTGTGTGAAAATGCTGTATCTATTCCCTGTGCATTAGCAGTAAAGTGACCTTGCCTTCAAGATACAATTTTGAGCTGGGTTCAATATCTGGAGATTGCCCAACCCTCCATGCTGTCATAGGGAACTTCTCAGGAACTACTCTAGGCTACAGAAACAGATACTTAAAAAGCTGTGTTAGTCAGTAGGTCTAGTGTAAAAAATTTACATTTCCTTTTTGTCTACTGGGCTCCTTTAAGATGTTGTGAAAACAGAGTTTAGCAGGGCACCTGTTAGCTAGGTGGAGGCGGGGGGAGAGAGCAGAGAGACAGCAGAGAGAGCAGAGAACTGATTTATTTTGTTTGCAAGACCCACTGTCCTTTGAGTTGGCATCCTTTTTTTCCCCAGCTGGTAGGACTCTTTTCTTTATTTCTTATAGGGTAGGTTCGCAGTGTTCAAGAACTCTTTCAGCTTTGTTTATCTGGCAAAGTCTTTAACTTTCTCTAAAACTACAAATCCAGAGAGACAGCAGACAAATTAGAGGTTACCAGAGGCTGTACTCTTTTGAAACATTATTTACAAGAACCAAAAGTTTGGCCCAGTGTATAGCCAAGTTACTGTCTTGTGGATTTACATTAACATTATAAGACATTTAAATTTTTTTCCTGCACTTCTTTCTTGTAAGGTAAACCTGCTACTTGCTAAGTCCTTGGTTTTTGTTTATCTGGGAATATGATTATTCTGATTGTTTATAAAAGGATTGTATGACAGGATACAGAATTCATGTGTGGTAATTATTTTCTTTGAGTATGTCACTCCACTGCCCTGACTCCAGTGTTTTATGAGAAAGCCCGGCACTGATAGATTGCTTCCCCTCCATCCCTGATACACGAATGTGTTCATTTTTCTGTTGCTGCTTTCAAGATTTTGACTGTACTGGCTTTTAGCATTTTGCTTATAAATTTGCTTAGTTGTGGTTCTTTTTAGTTTTATTTTGTTGGGACTTTATTGAGCTTTTTGAATCTGTAACTTAATTTAAAAAAAAATCAAAGCTGGGAGTTTTCCATGGTTATTTACTTAAAATGTTTTTCTGACCCTCTGTCCCCCTTTTTACTCTCTGAGACTTCCATTACATTTAGTTTGTGTCAATGAAAAAGAAGCCAAACTCTGTAAAAAAATAATTTAAAGAGGTTTATTCCGAGCCAAATTTGAGGACCATGATGTGGAGCCATGCCAAAGCCTTGAGCAAGTGGACTGGCTGTGACTGGGTTACAGTTTGGTTTTATACATTTCCAGGGAGACAGGGATTACAGGAAAAGTCATAAATCAGTACATGGAAGATGTACATTGATCTGGCCTGAAAAGGTGGGGGCTTACAGGTTATAGGTGGATTTAAAGACTCTTAGACATGTAATTGGTTAAAAAATGAAACTTTTGTCTAAAGGCTTGGAATGCTTTCAGATAAGTAAGTCTGTTATGGGAAGCAAGCTACTGGACATACATTGTTGTGTAAATTGAGGTCCTGCAGGTTTGTCTTGCATAGCCTTAGGCCTGTTAATGAGTTACAAAGATTGTCTCCAAGAAGGGAGAGGGGCATGAATAGTATCTGACCCTCCCTCTTCATGGCAGGTAATTCAGTTTTAGAGAATCCCCTTGACCAGGAGGGCATACATTCAGTCAGCCGATGAGGGGGAGCCTTAAGATTTATAGTTCACATTTGCAGTGTTTGACAGGATCTCAACAGGTATATGAAGCTCTAGTTTTGTTCAGTGTTTTCTTTTTGGGATTGGCTAATTTCTATTGATGTATTTAATATTAACTGATTTTTGTGCTATTTCACATCTTGAGCACATATACTTTATTTTTTTCATTGCAGTTACCACAATTTTCAGCTCTAATCTTTCTAATTTTTTTATTTTTTTGAGACTGAGTCTCTCTCTGTTGTCTGGGTTAGAGCTGCTGTAGCTTCAGCCTAGTTCACAGCAACCTTGGACTTCTGGGTTCAAGCAATCCTCCTGCCTCAGCCTCCCAAGTAGCTGGGACTACCGGCGCACACCAACACACCTGGTTAATTTAATATTTCTGTTTGCTGTCTTAAGAATTTTAATTGCATATTTAGATTTCTGTATATGTATTAATTTTACCACATTTCCCTTTGTATGAATGTAGTTCTATTTAATTCTTTGTAATCACTACTTTGAAGTTCTTGCTGAGTTAATATATTGATTGATTGGGGGTCAGTTTTTGTTGACTTTTATAAATTGAGTTAGTGTGGGTTATACTTTGCTGTTTCTTTAAGGGTCTAGTACTTTTTGGTTCAGAACTGGACACTTGAGTTACTTATTATAGCAACTTTGCATTATGGAGATACTTGCCTGGACTTAAACTGTGAACTATCTTTTCTGTGAATGTTAATTTACTATTAAAAAACAAAATTTCTTATATTTTGCCTTCCTTTGATCTTCTCTCCCCCAATTCCCTTCTTTTCAGAAGTGTATTCACCAATCATCTTTGTGCTGCCCTTACTGGAAGTCCTCTTTTTAAGATAATGCATTTTGTGTTTGGGAAGTAAATTTATGTAAAAGTACTTGGTATTGAGGCTGGCACAGTGGGGGCTTATTATAGGCTAATTATCTTAGAAAAGACGTTTAATTTAAACTCAGGCAGTGGTTTAGAAATGCAGAAAGAGGAGGAGGAGCTATTTTAAGCAATCACTGGTCTGCTTTCTGACTAAAGATTAGTTTACATTTCTAAAACTTTATGTAAGTGGAAGTGTTAGAAAATATATTGTGCTTTAGTATATTTTTTCCTTTCCATCCTTACTTTCAGATTCATGCATTTTGTTTCATACATCAGTAATTTGTTTATTTTTGAAAAAATTTGAGCTTCTTTTCATTTGCTTATTTGCTCTGTGTTCTTGGAAGTACCTTTTTAAATCTTTTCCTATATTTTAAAATTACTTTTTTTTCTTATTGAGAAATTACTCTTTTTTCTTATTAAAAATACATGTATTCTAATATGGGTTATTTATGTAATGTATGATTTGTAAAAGATCTCCCAGTTTGTATTTTCATTCTCTTAATAGAATAGTTTAAGGAGAAGTTAAAAGATCTTTCCCAGTTTGTATTTTCATTCTCTTAATAGAATATTTTGAGGAAAAGTTCTCAGTGTTTCATGCGGTTCACTTTATCATTTTTTTCTTCTGTGGATTGTGCTTGATCTAAGAAGTCTTTGGCTAATACAAGGTCAGAAAAATTGTTTCCTGTTTTCTTTTAAACATCTGGTTGTTTTATATTTTTACATTACATACCTATGTATGTGATCTATATTTGGTTAATTTTTGCATATACTGCAAAGTATCCCTCTAAAGTGCACTTTTTTAACAAAAGGATTTTCAGTTGTTCCACCATCATTTGTTGAAAAAACTACCTGTTTTCCAGTGAATTGCTTTAGCTTCTCAGTATGCTGTGTAGGTACTAAGATTCCTGACCTAAAGGTTCACTGAAAACCACTGACATGAGGCAGATTGATTAATAGGAGGTAAAGCATACAATTCTGTTTATTATAACATATTATACCAGTGCTTTGAGAATGAAAACTCAAAGATACAGAAGAAATTTTCCATTTCAGTTCAGTAAAGTATAGATGGCTGTATAGAAATATGATTGGAAAAAAGGGTATTTTTTAATGCTGATACACTGAGTGGGGAAACTCACCAAGGCTTTGTCTGTCTAGAGTTATCTTTGTGTTCCTGAGCAGATACATCTTTCTGGGTGTGGTGTAGCACCTTCTCTAGAATGGGATGTTTATGACTTGCAGTCAAGCAAGGTAGGTTGGGTAATTTCTTTTTCTTTCTTTTTCTTTTCTTTTTTTTTTTTTTTGAGACAGTGTCTCACTGTTTTGCCCAGGCTAGAGTGCCGTGGCGTAAGCCTAGCTCACAGCAACCTCCAACTCCTAGGCTCAAGCAATCCTCCTGCCTCAGCCTCCCGAGTTGCTGGGACTACAGGCATGAACCACTATGCCCAGCTAATTTTTTCTGTATATCTTTTTAGTTGTCCATATAATTTCTTTCTATTTTTAGTAGAGATGGGGTCTCGCTTTTGCTCAGGCTGGCCTTGAACTCCTGAGCTCAAACGATCCACTCGCCTCGGCTTCGCCGAGTGCTAGGATTACAGGTCATCATGCCCGGCCTCAGGTAATTTCTTTATGGCCAGTTTTACACAGAATGATTTTAGATTTAATGATTGGTGTTCAGGAAAAGGGGTTCTGGCTTTTATGACCAACCTTGGGCAAAAGGATTTCTAGTTTATATGGCCAGCTGTGGGGGAGAAGAGGACTGAGAGATAGGGCAGGAGGTCCGAGGAAAACTTTGGTTTGTGAGGCAGCTTCTGAGGCCTTCATTTTGGTGCACTGTTTTCTGAGCTATATGGTTCACTTAGTTCAGTTCACTATACCTGCACTTCCTAATTTCCCTTTTTATTTCTTTTTGACCCAGTGTTATCTATCTGTAAGTGAGTCATTCAGCCCCAGGATATTTGAAGTTTCTAGATAGCTTCTTGTTACTGATTTTTAATGTAATTTTTTTGTGGTTAAAGAGTATACGCTAAGTTTTTTTTGGATTTGTCAGGGCCAAAGAAAGAAAGACAAGCAGAGTTGAATGGGATAAGTAAAGAGGCTTTATTGGAGCGCTCTCGAGTGGGGGGTAATGAGTCGAGAGAGAGAGAGAGAGAGAGAGAGAGACACACACACACACACACACATACACAGACACACACACACACACACCCCGGCCCCCCCCCCCGCCCCCGTGAGCTTCACAGGTCACATGAGTGGAACCAGAGAAGTCTCACAACCCAGAAGTCTTAGTGGGCTTATATAAGTTTTAGAGATGGGGGCTGGGGGTTACTTTGGCGGGAAGATTTTGGCTTGAAGAGTGAGGAATTTCTTTGTTGCAGTTTTAGGGTGGGTATTGAGGAATAGGAGGGGCTGCTTCTTTTTTTCATTAACGAAGGGAGGGGTGCCTGCCACCAGCCTTACACCTTGTATGAATTGAATACTTTTTTACATGTATTGATTTATTTTGTGATCTTCCTTTGATCAGTGTTTTACTTGAGAAGAAGGAATTGTGCATTACTATTGCTACATGAATGCTTTATAGATACGAATTAGGTCAAGTTGGTTGATGTTTTTCAAGTCTTTCCTTTGTGTAACTAGGGAACCATTTTTAGTTGTGTGCATGTTTAGAATCATTATGTCCTCTTGGATATCTTTGTTGTTACCAAATGACCCTTTTTATTCTGGTATAGTCTTTGTTCTAAAGAAATACACTTTATTTAATATTAAAATAGTTTTTGCAACTTTCTTTTTGGAGTTTTGGCTTAGTAATTATGTATATATTTAGTATTGGCATACTACATGTTTCTTCACATACATGCTGTGTATCTTTAACTTTATATGTTTAAGTTAGAAGTTTCTATGGTTAACATAGATATTTAAGAAAAATTCTGACTATTTCTGCTTTTAACACAGATAAATTTAATAAGACTGTTGATGCAGTAGGGTTTTTAGTCTACCTTCTCAGTATTTGTTTTGCACTTGTCATCTGATCTGCTTTCTTTTGGATTGGCTATTTTTTAAGGATTCAATTTTGTCTCTTTCATGGTCTGGTTATCTGTAACTTTGTTGGACTATGATGTTACTGTAGGGTTCATATTATACATTTTTTTATTGCACCATTAAATGCACAGTGTATAAACAGTAGTTGGTAATTTTCAGTAGTATATTCCACTAGATAGATTCATGCCATTATACCACTTTCTATATAATATAAGAAACTTTCAGCAGTATACTTCCATTTCTTCCTGGCCTTTAGGTACTATTTGTTAGGAGTTTTATTACATACATATCATAAACCCTACAAATACATTCTTTTTATTTTTACTTTTAATAGTTAATACCCCTTGAAGAAATTTAGATGGTAAGAATAATGTTTATATTTATAAATAGTTCCTCTCTTTGGTGTTCTTCATTCCTTTGTTCAGGTCTGAATTTCTATCTGATTACTTTGTATATATGCTTGAAGGAGAACTTCCTTTAACATTTTGCAGAGGTACCCAACCTTTTTGGCAACAGGGACCAGTTTTATGGAAGACAATTTTTCTTCGGACCAGGTGGAGCTCAGGTAGTGATGTGAGTGACAGGGAGTGACTGTAAATACTGATGAAGCCTCCCTCGCTCACCCTCCGCTTACCTTCTGCTGTGTGGCCTGGTTCCTACAAGTCACGGATTGGTACCAGTCTGTGGCTCAGTGGTTAAGGACCACAGTTCTAGTTCATGTCTGCTTGTGGTGCACTCAAAAACTTACATATGGTATGAAATAGTCTTTAAATGTTGTGAGAAGCATTTTTCTGTGTATTGAATTAGTAAGAAATTATTATGTTCATTTTTCTGTCTTATCAATATGTCTTAGAGGTCCTTCTATTTACATTTACAAGGGTTCCTTTTCCTTTTCTATAGTTGCATAGTAGCCATTTTGTGTCAGTTTATTTAAGTAGTCCTTGATTGTAGCCTTTTGAAGGGTTTATAGCTTTTTCTTTTAACAATATCCTTAAGCAAAATTTGATACATGCAGTTTGTTGGAAGTGCGGTAATTGAGGCAAAAGGAAGATACATTTGTATTTAGCTAGCTATATTGCTATATTGTCTTCCACAAACTTTGTACCAATTTGTATCCTCACTAGGAGCACATATGAGAGTAACTGTTTGCCACTTATCTCTGGTAGCTGATAGTGTTATCAAGAGAAAATCAGTACAGTTTGTTTGCTGTTCTGAGTAAAGTTGAACATCTTTTGTGCATAAAAGAGTCTTCTATGAATGTTTTAATCTGAATTATTTATTATATCCTTTTTCTCCATTTTTCTGCTTTAGTATTTTTATTGACCTTTTATCTGTGATTCATTTTAAAGAATTGTCTTTATTTTAGGCTTCATTATTGCTTGTCTAGGGTATGTTCCAAGTGGTTACGTCTCATTGGCTGTAAACATTTGTAGAGCTCTAGAAAAAAAATAGATATTAGAATTACAACACAAAAGTGATAAGGGGAATTTAAAGTGAATGAGATGATCACTTAAAATAAGTATATTTTTTTTTTCATATAGCTGAGGAATCTGTCATCTCCTATTAGTAAATAATGCGTTATAGTGGTATTATGGAGGAAGGAGGCTAGTTGAAGGGACAATATAATGTGCATACTTGGAGTGTAATGAAAGTAGAAACTGTCCTCCCTTGTTTAATTCTGAGCCCTTTCTCAGGAATGTAGAAATGTGTAGGACTGAGGGATTGGTTTGCTGGGGCAATCATAACAAGTTTTATATCTCCAATTTATATTAAGTTCTGGGATTTCAAAGCAGATTAAGACTTTTAATTATTTTAGTGAAAAGTGATCTGGTGCTGAATATACATGTGCATGTATTTAGAGAGGTAAGAGTGAAATAGTAAATAAAAAACAGTCCTCTTAAATCTTATTGTAAGGATAGTTGAGTTATCCCAGAGTAGTCTTGCATGCAGTAGGTCTTTGAACTTCTTATTGGGTATTTATGTATGTGCTACAGGTATGTGATTATTTTTCTCTGCATTTGAAAAGTTCTCTTAATCAAAGGGGGAAAAATGAAGGCATATTATATGAGTACTCTGTCCAGTAGCCCAACAGAATCCCCTGAGGAGGTTAAAGGATTCTGATAATAAAAGGAAATTATGCTAGGTCGTTTGTGGGGTTATTTGATCTCAGATGCTTTTTCAAAGGCTCCACCATTGGCAGTGTTCCTGGAAAAACACCTAGAGATCTAAGAAATCATATTTATTTCCTTTTTTAATGGTCCCATTAAAGACATCACTTAGGAGGCATTTATATTGGAAATTTTGAAAAACTTATTGGGAAACTTGAGAAAACTCTTGAAGGAGTTATAGCTTGGTTCCTCTCTAAGCGCAAGGTAAAGAAACAGTTAACTAAATTCTTATTGTGTTCAGCACTCCAGTAAACACTTATATTTTCTAATTAAAAATTGGTTTATACCAGCTTTTTACATGTTACTAAGACTGAGGCTGAAAGAGGTTAAGTTTTCTAAGACCTATGGTTAATGAAAACTTTATTTGCAGCAAAACTGCAGAACACTAGTCTTAGTGATGTTTTATTTTTACTAAGGTCTTCATTCATTTTTTCCTTCTGAAAATTCTTGGAGTTCAAAGATTTCACCCCCACCCCTATTCCCCCAAACTTTAGTTGACTTATAATTGGCATACAAAAGCTGCATATAATTTGAATTTAGACATATGTATACACTGGTATTACTGTCACCATAATTCAGGTAACAAACACATCTGTCACCTCCAGAAATTTCCTTGTGTCTCTTCAGTGTGTGTATGTTTTTGAGATCCAGCCTCTTAACAAGTTTTTAAGTATACAATGACTTACTAACTGTAGGCACTGTGGTCTAGTGAAGATTGTCTCTGGAATTTACTCATTCTGTTTAACTGTACCTTTAAACTAATAAAATAAAAACTCCCCATATTCCCCTATATCCGTCTCTTGTTAACCATCATTTTATGTCTACTAAGACTTGATTCTTGATTATCTTTCTGTGTAAAAAAAAAAAAAAAGTACAAGAGTATGTGTGTTCAAGTAGATAGTATATGCTGTATATGAAGAGGAGTAAGGGTTAAACAATTGAAAGACAGTATGATAGTCTAAAAGCTGATATTGACAAAACCAATAGCCTATGAGTACAAATGGAGGTATTGTTATTACTGCAGAGCAAATCTGTTCAGTAGAAATGTATTGCAAATCACAAATGTGAGTCATATATGCAATTTAAGATTTTATAGTAGCCATATTAAAAATAGTAAAAAGAAACAGAAGTTACTTGTAATAATATTTTTTATTTAAACTAATATATCAAGTATTATTTTAACATGATTAACAGAACTATTAATGAGTATTTTACACTCTTGTAGTGTGAAAATATTGAAATCTGTTGTATAATTACACTTACTTCATGTCTCACTTTGAGCTTACCATATTTGAAATGCTCAAGCATTATATGTGGTTAGTGGCTACCAAATTCAATAAAGTTCTTCCAGTGCCTATTTGAGAGTAGTTTTGCTGTATGAATAAGCGTTAACATAACATTGTAGATTAGGCAACTTGTGTATAAAGTTTTTAAGGATCTTCTAGATTATTTTGCTGGGCAGATCTTACTTTTCTGTTTTTAGATGGTAGAGCACTGTTGGCTCTGTTAATAAATGGTTACAGAAGCTGTTTATTCTCAGGAATGCTGACTGTAATTGTATACCTGTAGAGGAAATGACCTACCCGCATTGATTGCTTTGGTTTTTCAGTAATCTCATGTAGAATGTATGTATCTTTTCAGGAAGGAAATGAATTTTAGAGTGTTGTCTTTCCCTTAATGTTTATATTTTTCATTCCTAGGCTGTTCGCTGCTACGAATCTTTAATCTTAAAAGCCGAAGGAAAAGTGGAGTCTGATTTCTTTTGTCAATTAGGTCACTTCAACCTCTTATTGGAAGATTATTCAAAAGGTATTCTTATTCACTTTTTAAATTTCTTCTGGATTTATGTGTGTATTATATAATTGCAATTTTCTTGCTTTTTATCAGGGTTACTTTTTTTCTTTTTGCTTCTAATAAGCTCATAAACATAATAAGCAATGAAAAAGAAAGTAGAGTAAATGGAGATGTGAAAATTTCATGTAACTTCATGTAAATATTCAGTAAAGTAGATTATTCAGTAATACTTAAAACATACTACATGTGCATTGCTCTTTTGTTTGCCCTTGTGAGAGTCATGATTTTTAAAACTTTATCACAGTAGAAAGACAGCAAGTTTGATATCTTTGTCTGTATATACAAATGTGAACATTTTAGAGAGTCAGAGAATCAGTATTTCTCATTTTTGTCTTTGAAATTTTCCATTTTATTTAGAAAATATTTGAAAGTCTGATCTGTAGCAATGTTATTATAAAGCAATGCAGAGAGATAATGTCAGAGTTTGGGCCTTGTATAAAACACATTTTTTCCTTTCATTTGAAATATTTTTCTTCTCAGAAATAATTGAAGATTCATAACTTGGGATAATCATCTGTGTTCTTTTCATAGTAGGAAGCTGCTGACCAAAGCCCATTATTTATTTAGAAAATTAAAATCATCTCTTAATACTTCTGTCATCTCTGAATATCATTATCTTCATACCAAAGCAAATTGTCTTGTAAATGTGTGAGAATATTTTACAGTATTTGAAGGAAGTAAATATCTTGGTAGAAGGTAGGTAGATATTATATTAAGCAAATGCAGTGGACAAACAGTTAACTATTTTAGAATTAGAGGGAAGAGTTGATGGTCTGTTACTTTGGTACTTTAGCAGAGTTTCTTCTGTGCTACATTATTTGTTAGGTTAAGCCAGTCTTTACTAATAAAATGCAATTTTGGTTTGAAATAGAATATCATGTGCTATCGGGTATTTATATTCCAATTGTTACTTTTATATAAAAATGGTTTAAATGGGCTGGGTGCGGTGGCTCATGCCTGTAATCCTAGCACTCTGGGAGGCCAAGGCAGGTGGATTGTTTGAGCTCAGGAGTTCGAGACCAGTCTGAGCAAGAGCAAGACCCCGTCTCTACTAAAAATAGAAAGAAATTATATGGACAGCTAAAAACATTTATAGAAAAATTAGCCGGGCATGGTGGCACCTATAGTCCTAGCTACTCGGGAGGCTGAGGCAGTAGGATTGCTTGAGCCCAGGAATTGGAGGTTGCTGTGAGCTAGGCTGACGCCACGGCACTCTAGCGTGGGCAACAGAGTAAGAAAGATTCTGTCTCAAAACAAAACAAAACAAAATGGCTTAAATGGTAAGTGGAACTCTTGGTTCTTGTTGCTTCATTTCAGATGATTTGTACTAGTGCTTTTTTATAGTCCTTAAATATAACTTTGGTTAAAATGTAGTATTTCTAAGGAAACTAGTTAAAAATATATATATAAGTTTTGTTAGGGTAGAAACCTTAATAGGTGCTTATGGTGCAGGTGGAGAAAGATTTCTCATGCAGAAATTAAGATACAAAAGTAAAATTTATTTTATCTTCTTACAGGAGAGAGAGAGAGAGAGAAAGAGAGGGAAAAGATAGCAGGAAGACAATGTGGCATCCCAAAGAAAGAGAAGGGAGATGCCAGCAACAAGGCCAAGTGATTTTAAGGGGGATGAAGAGAGAAAAAAATAGTGATGGCTGTCAGTTGATGACAAAAGTGGCAGCAGTTAGATAACAAAAACTGCTAGAATGTCAGAGTTCCAAGAGTTGGTTTCCTGACTTTTCTTGGAGAAGGGATTATCATAGGAGATGTGACTGTGTCCCTGGAGATATGGTTGAAGCTATAGCTCAGTTCTTCTGTTTACTCAGGAACTTTGTAAAAGCAGATTCTCAAAAAACAATTTTGAAAGAGAGATTTACGTCTCTTTTGCACTCATTCAGCTCTCTTCAGAAGCTGTGCAAAACAGAACTCTTGCAGAGTACCTGTTTAATGAGAGAATTCAGAGGATTGATCTTTAACCTTTGCCTGGGGAAACTGTAGGATTAGATATTTTCCTGTTATTTTTGCAAGGCCACCCCTTTCAGTTTTTCTGTAATGCACTTAAGATTTTTTGTGTTTAATACATGAATTTGAGAGCAAATTAATGAAAACCCTGAATTAGAAAGTATGTTTGCGTAAGGATTGTCTTTGCTACTTGGTGGTCATTTAATGATATGTATTTTTAATATCTTAAAGCTTTAATATTGAAAATTTTGTTACATTTTCTATTTAAAAAAGAAGGAAAACTGGCTGGGTGTGATTGGCTCACATCTGTAATCCTAGCACTTGTGAAGGCTGAGATGGGAGGATTGTTTGAGGCCAAGAGTTAGACACCTGGCCTCTAACAAGAACAACTGCAACAACAAAAATTACCTGGGTGTGGTGGTGCATTCCTATAGTCCCAGCTATTTGAGAGGTAGGAGGATCACTTGGGCCTAGGAGTTGGAGGTTGCAGGGGGCTGTGATGACACCACTGCTCTCTAGCCTGAGCAAGATAGCAAGACCATTGTCTCAAAATAAATAATAAATAAATAAGTAAAATGAAGGAAAGAGAACTGGTATAATTTTTGGTTGTGAAGTGAATAAAGAAAACAAATCCAGGGAAGTTTGTTTTGGAGGTTTTCTGTTTGTTTTGTGTAGTGGTGTCATCATAGCTCACTGCAACCTTGAACTCCTGGATTCAGGCAATCCTCCTCCTTCAGCCTCCTGACTAGCTGGTACTATAGGTGTGTGCTGTGACACCTGGATAACTTTTCTCTTTTTTGTAGAGATGGGATCTTGCTCTTGCTTAGGCTGGCCTTGAAATCCTGACTTCAAGCAATCCTCCTGTCTTGGCCTCCCAGAGTGCTAGGATTACAGGCATTGAGCCACTGTGCCTGGCGTGTTTTGTTTTCGTTTTTTGGTTTGGGCATGTGGTAGGTTAGTTACTGGGCATAATGTATTAAAGACAGAGAAGGATAACCATAGCATTTACGTTCTTGATTAGATGTTGTCTTGGTTCCATATGTCATGTAGAGAATTAGCCATTTGAAATTTAGGTGTTAATATCAGAAAAAGAAGAAAATGGATTCAGAAGCATTCATTTTTATTTTATATTTCACCATGAGTTGAAAGTTTCCCTGTATGGCCACACCTGTAATCCTAGCACTCTGGGCGGCCGAGGCCGGTGGATTGTTTGAGGTCAAGAGTTCGAGACCAGCCTGCGCAAGAGCGAGACCCTGTCTCTACTAAAAATAGAAAGAAATTGGCCAAACAACTAAAATATATACAAAAAATTAGCTGGACATGGTGGCACATGCCTGTAGTCCCAGCAACTCGGGAGGTTGAGGCAGTAGGATTATTTGAGCCCAGGAGTTTGAGGTGCTGTGAGCTAGGCTGATGCCACGGCACTCTGGCTCAGGGAACAGAGTGAGACTCTGGCTCAGAAAAAAAAAAAAAAAAAAAGAAAGTAAGTTTTCCCATTATAAGCTACCCAAGATTGCAGCTGTTGATAGTTTTCTCTTTTCTTCCTTTAACTAATTTTTGTTACACTGACTGTCAATTTTGTTAAAAATACTGGCTTTGTGTTTTTGGTTCCTATGCATTTACTAATGGCATGAGTACAATGCTAAGAGTGACTGTATGTCAGAGCTTGATGAGTTTCATCTCCTTTTGCTCACCCTTGTCTGTCTGGGTGAAATGATGTAATAATACTCTGTCCTGAAACATACAGTATAAGAACATAAAATCAGTGCTTTCCAATAAATAGGTCTTTGAGTTTGGCTTCTCCAGAGATGATAGTTTTATTTCATTCTTGGATGAGTCTATTTTTGTTGCTGTTAAAATCAAAGGTTATGTTTCTTGAATTTGAAGTATTAAAGTGTACTTGGAGAATATAAAAATATGCTGCTTGCATAGTTTTCTTTTCCACTAGATATTCATGGGGAATTTATAAAGTATTAATATGTAGATCTTTACTTTATAATATAAATTTTTTTCTTGGCAACAAAAGATAAAATATTTATATAAACTAATGACCACAGCATATATTATGTGAAGAACAGTTCTCTGGGTGGCCTTGGACCAACCAAATTTTCTCTGCTTTCATGTTTGAAGTTCTCGAGAATATCTGTGGAATGTTCTGGGAATGTAATGCAGCATCCTGAGATGAGGGGAGACTGGGTGAACAGCCCCAACTTTGTTTTTGCCTAAGACACTTCCCTCCAAAACAGGATAGATTAGAGTGAAAGTTGGTATAATAATAATTCTGTGTGATATAAATTGTGTGTATGGGTGTTCTGTCTCATTGAACTCAAACAAGTTGGTAACCAGTGCACAGGAGCCGCCTTTACATTTGCAAGAATTTATTGTTAGTGTTTTGATTCTAGCCATCCCTGTAGGAGGGGGATGTATTTCCCTTATGATGTTGACTATGTCTTTCTTTGCTTATATGCAAAATGTTTATCTTCATTTTTGATGTGGCATAAATTTCTCTTCTATTTCTTCTATTATTTTATTATTGAGCTTTTGGTAGCTACTTTTATATAAAGTACAACTTTTTTTTTCACATATATGATTTAAATCTTGTTTTTTCAATTCGCTTTAACAGTGTCTTTTCCAGGGCCAAGCTTATTTTTGGTAAAATTTAGTTATTTTTAATATATCATACTTTCGGAGTTGTGTCTAAGAACTCTGGCTAGCACGAGATCGTCATCTTAACTATTTTATTGTTTAAAAATATTTTATGGCTGCGTGCAGTGGCTCACGCCTATAATCCTAGCACTTGGGAGGCTGAGGCAGGAGGATTGTTTGAGCTCAGGAGTTCAAGACCAGCCTGAGCAAGAGCAAGACCCCCATCTCTATTAAAAAAAAAAATAGAAATTATCTGGACAACTAAAAAAAAATATATATATATAGAAAAAACTAGCCGGTCATGGTGGTGCATGCCTGTAGTCCCAGCTACTCGGGAGGCTGAGGCAGGAGGATCACTTGAGCCCAGGAGTTTGAGGTTGCTGTGAGCTAGGCTGACGCCATGGCACTCTAGCCTGGGTGATAGAGTGAGACTGTCTCAAAAAAAAAAAGAAAGAAAGAAAAAGAAAAAAAAAATTTTACATTTAGATTCTTGAACCATTTCAGGCTAATTTTTATGTGAGTCAGAATCTTTTTTTTTGGTTTTTTTCATTTTGAATTTGGATTGACAATATGTTAACATTGTCATGAATTATCTTTTCATTTTTATCAAATACTACCTGACCGTAAAAATGTATGTCTGTATCTAAACTTTTTTTTTTTGTTTGCTTTTGGGACAGGGTCTTACTCTGTTGCCCGAGCTCGAGTGTAGTGGTGTCCTTTATAGCTCACTGCAAACTCAAACTTATAGGCTCGAGTGATCCTCCTGCCTCAGGCTCCCAAGTGGCTGGGACTATAGGTGCGTGCAGCTGTATCTGGCTAATTTTTCTATTTTTAGTGGAGACGGAGTCTTGCTTTTTATCAGCTGGTCTTGGAACTCCTGGCCTTAAGTGATCCTCCTGCCTTGGCCTCCCAAAGTGGTAAGATTATAGGCATGAGCCACTGCATCTGGCCTTGACTGCCTTTTGTGTTTGATTGGCCTATGTGTCTGTCCTATAGCATTCTGCCTTAATTAAGGTAAATCTTGAAGTCAGTAAGTCTTCCAACTTTGTTCTTGGCTTTAAATTTTTTTTTTAATTTTTACTTGTTATGGTTATATTATAGTTGTATACATTTATAACATACATATAATACATGTGATGTTTTGATACAGGCATACAATGTGGATTAATCAAATCAGGATAACTGGGGTATCCATCATTTCAAATATTTATCATTTCTTTGTGTTAGGAACATTCCAATTCCTCTCTTTTGGTTGTTTGAAAGTATGACATACTTTTTGTTTTTGAGAAAGGGTATCACTCTGTCACCCAGGTTAGAGTGCAGTGGTATCATCATAACCTACCTGCAGCCTCAGTCTCCTGGGCTCAAGTGATTCTCCTATCTCAGCCTCCCGAGTAGCTGGGACTACAGGTGTGCACCACCAAACTTGGCTAATTTTTCTATTTTTTAGAGAGATGCGGTCTCGCTCTTGCTTAGCCTGGTAACATTGTTGACCATAGTCACTTTGTTGTGCTATCAAATTATTGTTCATTCTGTTTAACTGTTTATCTGTATATTAACTGTTCCCAGTTTATGTTCCCTTCCTTGCTACCCTTCCCATCCTCTGGTAACCATTATTCTGCTCTCTGTCACTATGAGATCAGTTGTTTTAATATTTAGCTCCCACATAATGAATGAGAACATGAGAAATTTGTCTTTCAGTGCTTGGTTTATTTCACATAATATAATGTTCCTCAGTTCCATCTGTATTGTTACAAATGGGAGTATTTCTTTTTTTTAATGCTTATATCATACTCCATTGTGTATAGGCACCAACATTTGTTTATCTACTCATCTATTGATGGATTCTTAGTTGAATAGTGCTGCAATAAACATGGGAGTGCAGATATCTTTTTGATATACTGGTTTCTTTTCTTTTGGATATCCCTAGCAGTGTGATTGCTGGGTCATATGGTAGTTCTATTTTTAGTATTTTGAACAGTCTCCATACTGTTCTCCTTAGTGGTTGCACTAATTTACATTCCCAGCAACAGTGTGCAAGGGTTCCTATTTCTCCACATCATTGCCAGCATTTGTTGTTGCTTGTCTTTGTGATAAAAAGCATTTTAATTGAGGTGAGATGTTATCTCATTGTAGTTTTAATTTGTATTTCTCTCATGACTAAAGATGTTAAACATTTTTATCATATACCTGTTGGCCATTATGTCGTTTTTTGAGAAATGTCTATTTAGATCTTTGCCTCTTTTTTAATTGGATTATTTGACCTTTTCCTATTCAGTTGTAGGAGCTCTTTGTACTGGTTATTTATTTCTTGTCAGATGAGTAGTTCACAACTATTTTCTCATGTACTGTGGATTGTCTCTTAGTTTTGTTGATTGTTTTCTTTGTTGTGCTGAAGGAAATAATTTTTTAGCTTAACGTGATTCTCTTTGTCCAATTTTGCTTAGTTGCCTTACTTGCCTGTGCAATACTTTGAGAGTATTATTTAAGAAATCCTTGGCAGACCAATGTCCTGAGGCATTTCTCCAGTTTCTTTTAGTAGTTTCTTTGTCTCAGGTCTTACATTTAAGTCTCTAATCCATTTTGATTTCATTTTTGTATATGGAAAGATACAGAAAAGGGTTGAGGTTCATTCTTCTGCATATGGATATCCAGTTTTCCCAGTATCAGTTATTGGAGATGCTGTCCTTTCCCCACTTTATGTTCTTGGCACCTTTGTTGAAGATAAGTTCACTGTAGATATGTGGATTTATTTCTGAGTTCTCTATTACATTGCCTTGATTGATGTGTCTGTTTTTTATGCCAGTAGCATGCTGTTTCAGTTACCACAGCTCTGTAGTATAATTTGAAGTCAGATATTGTGATTGCTATTTCCAGCTGTGTATTGTTAGTACAATGTAGAAATAGCAGCTGAGTTTTAAAAATTGAACTTGTATATAAGATCTTGTAAAACTTATTGTGCTCTTTTGTAAATTCCTTGGTATTTTGTTTTTGTTTTCCTTTAAACGCTTATGAGTGATTGGATATTGTTTAGTTTTGAAAAACCTAATAGTCTAGCACAAATAAAACTCACTTTTAGGAGGAGGCTTTCAGGACAAGAAAGACTAATTAAGAAACTGGGATGAATTTTTGCTGTAGTTCTTTGATAGTATACTCTAGCCTTTACAGATGAAGTATTTGTGATAAATTTTGAGTATATTCTGGTAAACATATTTAGACAAAATTAGAATTTCTGACTAGACTCTAAAATGTACCAGGCAGTAGAAATTTAGCAGGAAATAAGATGAGAGAATGAGCAGACAACGCAAATGGTGGTCATATTAGAACATTTCTGTGGGAGTGAAATGGCCTTTGAGCCATCCATTTTGTGGTGTGTGGAGGGGAGAGTATAATCTTCCCCAGAGATGGTTTTATTAAAAAATAGTTGTGTATAGATAAAAATCTAAATCAGGTTTAACTGGATATTCTGTTTCAGAGGAAGAAATATAAGAACAGCAGATGCTGATAGACCTCAATATGCAGATATCTTGAGTCTTAGCATCCCTAGATTTTGTCTGGGGCATAGATATCATTTGGAACCTCCTGTCTCTGTGTTGGTTCTCTTGCTTCCTTTACTTCTTACCTTCTTTATTGGTAAATAATATCTTTTAGATGAGCACCTTTTCAGTAACTTCCTAAGGAAAGGTACCATGCTGTTTTGGTTACCAGAGGCTTGGTATATTTTGATGTCAGGTAGTATGAGGCCTCCACTTTGGTTCTTTTTGTTCAGGATTGCTTTGGCTATTTGGGCTCTTTTTTGAATGTTATGATTGTTTTTCTATGGAAAATGACATTTATATTTTGATAGAGATTGCATTGACTCTATAGGTTGCTTTGGGCAGCAGCAATCTTAATTCTTGCAAGCCATTAGCATGTGATTTATTTACATTTGTTTGTGTCCTGTTCAATTTGTTTAGTCACTTTCGTAGTTTTCCTTGTGGAAATCTTTTAGCTCCTTGGTTAAATTTGTTCCTGGGTATTTTTTTTTTTCATTGTATTTGTTATAAATTGTATAATGTATAGGAAAAACTCAAAAACATATTTTTCTTTTGCTCTCATACCACAAAATCAAAACAAAAGACTTCTGTGACCCCAAAATATTTGGGGATTTTTTTCCCTAATAGCAAGCAATCGATTAGTTCCGTAGCAGCCATCAGCATATTATAGTTTTAATTCCAGGTGTAAAATTTTCTTAAGAATTTCTTGTGGGGCTGGTCTAGTGGTGATGAATTACCTGAACTTTTCATTATCTGTGACTTTGTTTCCTCCTCATATACCAAGGATAACTCTGGTGGATACAGTATCCTTGGCTGCCAGTTTTTGTTTCTTGTTTTTTTCTTTAAGTACTTTGTATCATTCCATTCACTCCTGCTCTGTAAGTTTCTACTGTGAAATACACTGTTGCTCTGATGAAGGTTTCCTTACAACTGCTTTTCTCTTGCTGTTTTTAGAATTCTCTCTTTGTCTTTGAGTTTAGGTGCTGTGACTGGAATGGTGCTGTGGAGAAAACCATTATGATTTGTATCTATTTTTGTTATCTCCAAGTTTCCATATCTGAACATCTAACTCTTTTGCTAAACTTGGGATATTTTCAGCTTTTTCTTTGTTAAATAGATGTTATAACCCTTTCATTTCTCTTCACCTTTTGGGACACCTAAATTTGAATATTTTGTTACTTTGTAGTGTCCCATATGTCATGTAGACTTTGTTCATTGTTTATGATTATTGTTGTTACTATTATTACTTTTGTCTTCCTGAGTAATTTTAATATACTTGTCTTCAAATTCTGAACCTTTAATTTCACAATTTTATGGAGATATACATGTTATGGCTACATAATTTGCATTTGTGCTGTTTCAGTCAAAGTTACAAGTGTACCTTTCACCAAGTTAGTGTGCATAGTACTCACTAGATGTGAATTTACCCCACCCCCGCCACTCCTTCCCACCTGCTTGATTTCCCTTGAGTTTTACTTCTATATTGCACATAATCGCTGATCAGTGAGTCACAATTTAGTGTTGTGTATGTGTGGGATTTATTTTTCCATTTTTGCATTATTTCATTAGGTTTACAGTTCCAGCTATGTTGTTACAAAGAGTATTAGTTTACCATTTCTTTTATCATTGCTTAGTGTTTAAGGTGTGCATATACCATATATCATCAATCCAGTTATTTATTGATGGGCACTTGGATTGTTTCCACATCTTTGTGATTGTGACTTGTGCTGCTATAAACATTCAAGTGCAGGTGTCTTTTTTTTTTTATAAAATGTCTTTTTTTTTGCTTTGGGTAAATACCTAGTAGTGGGGTTGCTGGATAAAATGGTAGTTTTACTTTCAATTCCTTGAGGTATCCCCATACTACTTTCCATAGAGGTTGTACTAATTTGCAGTCCCACTGACAGCATATAAGTGTACCTTTCTCTCAGCATCCTCATCAGCATCTGTTGTTTTGATGTTTTTTGATAAAAGTCATTCTCCCTGGAATTAGGGATATTTCATTGTGGTTTTGATTTGCATTTGTTTGGTGATTAGAGATGTTGAGCATTTTTTCAAGTGTGTGTTGGCCATTAGTCTTATCTTCTCTTGAAAAGCCTCTGTTCATCTTTTGCCCCTCTTTTAAAGGGGCTCTTTGATTATTTTTTTCCTTGCTAAATTGCTTGAGTTCTTTGTATATTCTGGTTATCAGCCCTTCATTGAATATATAGCATGCAAATATATTTTCCCATTCTGTAGGTTGTATATTTGCTCTATTGATTGTGTCCTCACCTGTGTAGAAGCTTTTTAATTTGATCAGGTCCCATTGATTTATTTTTCTTGTTTCAGAGATTATTTTTGGGGTCTTCTTCGTAAATTCTTTGCCTAGGCTGAGTTTTTCCAACTTCTTCTGGAATTCTTACAGTTTCATGTCTTGAGTGTAAGTCTGTTATCCATTGTGGATTAATATTTGTAAGTGTTAAGAAATGTGGGTTTTATTTCAGTCTTCTACTTCTATCCAATTTTCCCAGCACCATTTATTGAATAGGGATTCTTTTCCCTGGAGTATGTTTTTGTCTGCTTTGTCGAAGATCAGGTGGCAGTATGAGTATGGATTCATATCTGGGTTCTCTGTTCTGATCCATAGGTCTGTGTCTTCACTTTTGTGCCACTACCGTGATGTTTTGGTTACTGTGCCTTGTAGTATAGCCTACAGTCTGGAAAACTCTCAATGAATTCTTGTTACGTAAGGTTGCATTAGTTATTCAGGGTCTTTTCTGGTTCCGTATGAAGAAGCATAGAACTATTTTTTCTAGGTCTGTGAAAAATAACGTTGGCATTGTAGTGGGTATTGCTTCAAACCTATAAGTCACTTTGGGTAGTATAGACATTTTAACAATGTTGATTCTGCCGATTCATGAGAGTGTTACATTTTTCCATCTGTTTATACCCTTTGCAATTTTTTTCCTCAGTGCTTTATAGTTCTTCCTGTAGAGGTTTTTCATCTCCTTAGTTAAATATATTCCTAGGTATTTTATTTTCTTTGTTGCTTTTGTGAAAGATATCACGCTTTTGGTTGTCAGCTTGACTGTTACTGGTGTATATGATTTGTGACATTGATTTTGTAGCCTGAGACTTTGCTGTATTTTTATTTATCAATTCCAGGGGGGTCTCTTTGCAGAATGTTTGGGATTTTTTAGGTATCAGATCATATCATCAGCACAGAATGATAGTTTGATTTCTTCTTTCCCCATTTTGGATACCCTTCATTTCCTTCTCTAATTGCTCGGGCTTGGACTTCCAGCACTATGTTGAATAGAAGTGGTGGTAGTGAGCAATCTTTTCTGGTTTTATTTCTAAGCAGGAATGCTTTCAGATTTTCCTCATTCAATATGATGTTGACTGTAGGTGTCATATATGTCTTTGATAATTTTGAGATATGTTCCTTCTATGCCTATTTTGTTAAGAGTTCTTATCATAAAAGGGTGCTGAATTTTGATCACAGGCTTTTTCTGCATCTTTTGAGAGGATCATATTGTCTTTTTTTTTGCTTCTATTTATGTGGTGAATAACCATCATAGATATGTAAATGTTGAACCATCCTTGCATCTCTGGGATGAAGCCTACTTGATTGTGGTGAATTTTTTGATGTGTAGTTGAATTTGGTTTGTAAGATTTTATTGAGGATTTTTGTATCTGTCTTCTCAAGGTATATTTGTCTGTAGTTTCCTTCATTTATTGAGTTCTTTCGTGGCTTTCTTGTCAAGGTGATCTTGGCTTTGAAGAATGAATTGGGGAGGAATCCTTTCTTCACAGTGTTATGGAATAATTTCTGCCGTAAAGGTACCAGTTTTTTGTAGGTTTGGTAAAAGTTGGGTGTGAAACCGTGTCATTTAGGACTTTTTTTTTTTTTGTTGGGAGATGTTTTATTGCTGCTTCAGTTTAGTGCTTGATACTGGTCTGTTCAGTTCTATTTCTTTCTGATTGAGCCAAGGGAAGTTGTTTGTTTCTAAGAATTTGTCCATTTCCTCCACATTTTCAAGTTTTGGGCATAGAGATTTTTATAGTATTCAAAGATGATGTTTTGTATTTATGTGATACCAGTTGTGATTTCTCCTTTTTCATTTCTGATTGAGCTTATTAATGTCCTTTACTTTCTGCTTTTGGTTATTCTAGCAAGAGGCCTGTCAATTTTGTTTATCTTTTCAAAAAACCAACTTTTTGTATTATTAAGTTCTGCTCTGATCTTGATCATTTATTTTCTTCTGTTGGGTTTAGGAATAATTTGCTCTTCCTTTTGCAATTTCTTGAGACAATTTGTGAGATTGTTGATATATGATCTTTCTGTCTTTTGGATGTAGGCATTTAAAGCTATGAGTTACCTCTCAGGACTGCTTTTGTGGTATCCCACAGATTTGTATAAACTTGGTGTTCCCATTGTCATTTAGTTCGAAGAGTCTTTTGATTTCCATTTATTTTTATCTACTTCTTAACCCAAATATCATTCAGCAATAGGTTATTTATTAATAGTTTCTGTAACTTTGTGTAGAGATGAGTGTTTCTGTTGCAATTTATTTGTAATTTTCACTGTGATCTGAGAAGACACATGGTATAATTTCTGTTTTTTAACATTTGTTGAGACCTGTGTTGTGGCCTCGGATGTGATCGATTTTAGAGAAAGTTCCATGAGCTGATGAGAAGTATGTATATTCAATATATATGTATATATATATATATATATTTTTTTTTTTGGTAAAATGTTCTGTAAATGTCTGTTAGGCCCATTCTTTTTATAGTTTTGTTTAAGTCCATTGTTTTTGCTTATTTTGTGCTTGTCCAGTTCTGTCAGTAGGGTGCTGAAGTCTCCATTTATTATGCCATTGCTGGTTATCATTTTGTTTAGATCAAGTAGGATTTGCTTTATGTATTAGGCACTCTTGTGTTAGGTGCAGAAATAATTAGGACTGTTATGTCTTCTCTTGCTGAATTTTTCTCTTCACCATTACACAGTGAGATTATTTTTTGTCTTTGCTTTTTTTGATTTGAAGTCTATGTTATCTGACAAGAGAACCGGCTTCACCAGCTTTGTTTTGGTTTACATTTGCATGGAATATTGTTTTCCATCCCTTAACCTGGACTCTGAATGAGACCTTATGGAATAGATGTTTTTGTTGGAGACAGCAGATACTTGGCTTGTATTTTTTTATTCATTCAGCCAGCCTGTGTCTCTTGAGTGGGAAGTTGAAGCTATTCACATTTATTGAACAAATTGATACATGGGTTGCATTTCTGTTCATCCTTTTGGGTAGAATATTATTGATTTGTTTTACCTCTTGAACCATTGTGATGTCTGGATTCTGAACTTCAGCTTTTGGATGATTACACTGGTGGGTGTCTGTTGTGCTAATAAGTGTATAATGCAGTTCTGAGTACTTTCTGCAAAGCAGGTCTGGTCTTTACAACTTCCTTCAGTGATTGCTTGTCTAGGAAAGTCTGTATTTCTCCCTCATATAAGAAACTTGGTTCTGCAGGATACAAAATTTTATGCTGGGCATTATTCTGTTTGAGAAGACTGATAATGGGCTCCAATGCCTTCTGGCTTATAAGGTCTCGGTTGAGAAGTCTGGAGTTAGTCTGATGCGTCTTCCTTTTTAAGTTACCTGCTGCTCTCACCTTATGGCTGGTAGGATTGCCTCTTTTACATTTGCTTTGGCCTGTCTTATGACTATGTGTCATGGTGATTGCCTCTTCCAGATGAAGCTCCCAGGAGTTCTTTGTGCTCCCTGCCTGACCTGGATATCTAGATTTTTAGGAAGGCCAGTAAATTTTCTTTGATAATTCCATCAAGTACATTTTCCAATGCTTGTGTGTTTTCCTGTTTGCTCCGAGGCATCCTGTCATTCTCACATTGGGCTCTTTATGTAGTAGTCCCCCGTATTTCTTACAGGTTTTGTGCGTTCTGCTTGTTTCTCGTTTCTTTTTCTTTGACTTGTTTAACTTGAAGGTGTTTTCAAGCTGAGAGTTTCTTTCTTCTACCTGATCTAGCCTATTCTTAAGGCTTTTCACTGTTTTGTATTTCCTTGCATGAATTTTTCATTACCAGAAGTTCTGTTTGATTTTTTTTGATAATTTGATTTCTTTATTTTTCATTTATTTCCTGGATTATTTTTGTGGCTTTTTGGGTTGGCTTTCTATTTTCATTGAGCTTTCTTACAATCCATATTTGAAATTGTTCATTTGTCCTTTTAACCATTTTGTGTAGGTTGGTATCCATCCATATGGAGCTATTGGTTTCTTTTGGGGGTGTTCTTTTGCCCTGAGTTTTCGTATTTGTGGAGCTCTTTCACTGATTCTTTCTCACCTGTTCTCTCAGTTGAGACCTGGGGGTGCTAGGCCTGGCTTATGGGCCTGTCTCTGGGTTCCAGAGGATCAATCCCTGAGTGTGCCAGGGAGAGGAGTGCTGGTCCTTAGCTGCCTCTTAGTTCTTCTAGCAGGTTTGCTGTACCTCTTAGGTTACCTGTGACCTGCTGTCTTCACTTATTCCCAGTAGTGTATAGTGAGTTAGGTCCCGCAGCTTACTCTCAGTGATGGCAGGTACTTGTGTGAATCAGACACACCCTTTGCTGTCATAGGCTGTATCATTGTTGTGCCTGTCATTAGTTGATGTTTGTGTCATGGAGCCAGCTGCTGACATGATCTTTTGTGTCCATGGTAGACTCCGGTCCCCCACATGGAGTACTTGAGTGCCCCAAGCTTTAGGAGGAACCCTATGGCTGGGGGTTTCTTGATCACCACCCCTGAGGTGGATGGGAGGAGGAAGGCAGTTTGTGGCTAGACTGTGTGAACCTAAAAAGCTTTGCAGAACCTCAGGAGGCTCAAAAGTTGCTTTTCTGGCCACTCTACTGAGTCAGTTGTACTGCTCCTTATTATTTTGTTCAGGATTTCTATTTCTTCCTTGTTCACTCTTAGGGAAATGAATGTCTTCAGGAATTTATCTATTTCCTGTAGGCTTTGTAATTGTAAGCATACAGTTTGTAGTAGACTCTGATGATCTCTTTACATGTCATATAACTTTTTCAGAAAGCTGTCCATAACATATATATATGTAAGTATAGTACACACACACACACACACACACATACACACACACATATATATATTTTTTGAAACAGAAACTTGTTGCCCAGAGTTCAGTAGCATCAATTTTAGATACACTTTTTTTTTTATCAACTCTGATTGTTTCCCCTGGAACTTGTTCCCTTGTTTATATTTAATCATTGGACTATTTCAGTATAGTCTATTTCCTACACTGTGTAGCATACATGCTTCTTCTCAGAGTATGTATCTTTTGATATGTACACAGTCCTACTGGTTTTATCATGGCTGTCTTGGCTGTCTCTTTTACTGATGAGTTTTAGATTCCTTGCTGACCTGTTTCAGTATGGTACCCAACTGTTAACATCCACAGTTTCCTGGCTGATAGTTGTATTTTTTAGTTTTTGACAATGGCTAAATGCATAAATTGCTTCAAAGTCTGATAAAATTAAATTCAAACCCTTTGGTGTCCCTACTCTTTGAGGTCAGTCTTTCAGAATTGTTCCAACTCCAGGTGGTTATTTCATGGCTGTCTCTCTCCCTGCTTTTCTTTTCTTTTCTTTCTTTCTGTCTTTCTTTCTTTCTTTCTTTTTTTTTTTTTTCTTTTTTTTGAGACAGAGTCTCACTCTGTTGCCCAGGCTAGAGTGCATGGCGTCAGCCTAGCTCACAGCAACCTCAAACTCCTGGGCTCAAGCTATCCTCCAGCCTCAGCCTCCCGGGTAGCTGGGACTACGGGCATGTGCCACCATGCCCGGCTAATTTTTTCTTTATATTTTTACTTGTCCAGCTAATTGCTTTGTATTTTTTTTAGTAGAGATGGGGTCTCGCTCTTGCTTAGGATGGTCTTGAACTCCTGAGCTCAAACGATCCACCCGCCTCAGCCTCCCAGAGTGCTAGAATTACAGCCGTGAGTCACCATGCCTGGCCTCTCCCTGCTTTTCTATGTAAAACTTTTAGCCACTGTACAATTTAGATACTGTATGTTACCATGGAAGTACCAGACTCCTTTTAGTCAATTTACTATAAAAATTGCTATGCTTGGAATGATATTCTTAGACTTAGATCCCTAAATGCTTTTCCATGTAAATTCAAGCACTTAGAGCCGTGATCCCCAAGGTTTTTGGCACCATGGACCAGTTTGATGGAAGATAATTTTCCCACAAGATGGGGGCAGGGTGGGGTGGGGAATGGTTTTGAGATGATTCAAGCACATAACATGTATTGTGCACTTTATTTCTATTATTGTTACATTGTCACATGCCATTCACTGAGAGGGCTTTGATAGGAGTCTGCAAGCAATTGATTTATTATGGTCTCCATGCAGTAAAACCTAATGGTAATCTCTCTTTGTAGCTGCTTCCCAGCACTAGCATCACCACCTCAGTTCCACCTCAGATCTCCAGGCCTTACATTCTTATAAGGAGTGCACTACGCAGATCCCTTGCATGTGTAGTTTACAGTAGGGTTCGTGCTCCTATGAGAATCTAATGCTGCTGCTTATCTGACAGGAGGTGGAGCTCAGGTGATGATACAAACATAGGGAGTGGCTGTAAATACAGATGAAGCTTCACTTGGCTTTGGCTGTTCCCCTCATGCTGTGCGGCCCAATTCCTAACAGGTCACAGACCAGTACCAGTCCATATCCCAGGAGTTGGGGACCGCTGAGTTCTGTGTTCTTTAGCCTACCTTTTAACCAGAGTAGAACCTCTCCTTTTCAAGGGCTAGAGCCTGTATAGTAGCCTTTTTTTTTTTTTTTTTTTTTTTGTGGAATGGCATCGCTGCTTTATGAGCAGGATGTGGGCAGGAGCTATAGCTCTGAGACTTCTTTGCTTTCCTCTCTTGACAAGGAATCCCCTTCCAAATTCATCTGGGTCAAGGGCAGTTGGCCATCAGTAATTTTGGCTTGTTGTACCTGTATTAGAGTTTCCACTTCATAAATGTGGGCATGATAGATGAAAGTAGTCCCCTTTACCTGTCATTTGCACTTGGTTGAAATATAGTTTCTGCAGTATGGATCTGAGTAGGAAGAGAAATGTTGGTAGCTTCCTGCACTTGGGGACATATTCTAGCCCTAAAATAGGAGCTTGGGCAAGAGGAAACTCTTATATAAGCTTTGTTTGAGAGCTCCTATCTTATGGAGCTGAGACAAGGTGGGAGTGATGTGAGAAAAAATGAGTTCAATGAGTTCTGGCTGAAATGTCACAGATTCTAACTATTCTTAATGAGATTTAGTAGATTTTCATCATATAAATATTTGTTTATTACATTAGTACCCTTAGGATAATTTCCATAGACTTTTAAGATTGCTTTTCTTGGAAAAATGTCTGTGGATCTATTCAAGCTACCTTTTTGGAAGTCGCACCCTTCTACTTTTGTAAATAAATATTCTAGATAGACTTCTCAGACTTGAAAGATGTCTTGTATCATGAGTTGATTCTTAAATGCACTATTGTCTCTTGAGTATTAAATTTGGTTCTTTTAAAATTCTGTCTTGTTTTATGATAATATTTGAAAAATGCAGATTTTCTTCATTGTGGTTAAATTTATGAAAGCATTTTGAATGGTGTTTATAGTTGCATTGTAAAAATATCTGAAATAGTAAAAATGCTTGTTTACCCCAGGGAATTTAAAAAAAAATCTTAGCTCCTTTCAAAGAGATTCTGAGTTAACTGGATTATGATGGGGTTTCCTGGTTTTTGTTGTTCTTGATCTGTTGTTAATATTCCCTGTAATTTCTAGTGTGCTTATGTGACTTCTTCCTTACTTTTTTCTTCATGTACCCTTTCATAGGCTGATAGATGTGATGTGAGAACTTTCTATGCCTATAGATGGGTTGGGGAACAGGGGATAACAATCTTGGAATTAAATTGAAGATAGTAGCCTAAGGAAATGTTGATTGTGTAAAGGGAAGCATCACAAGTAAGTGTTATTTTGCCCTTTATCTTTCTGGGAAGCGAATTGCATATTAAGAAAAAATTAGAAAATTTATTGTAGTATATAGCAGCCCTAGAAAATTCCCCTTAGTTTTGGTCTCTGAGGGAGATCAAACTGATTCAAGTTATTGCTAGGTATATTTATCTGTTTGAGTGTATAGATGAGATTTGATTATGGTTTTATATACTGATTAAGTTGATAAGTCACAAAATTCAAATTGTTTGGTTTTTATATCCTCATTTGTTGATGGGTGGACATGGTTTGCAGCTTATTTTAAAATACTTTTTAATATCTTATTGCTGATTTTTAAGTGGGACGTAATTTGACTAATAATTATTTTTCCTTCCTTTTGCAGCATTATCTGCATATCAGAGATACTACAGTTTACAGGCTGACTACTGGAAGGTTCGTACAGATATGAATGCCCATTTTGTTTTCCTTTTGGGGGCAGATCATTCTCAGAATACATCTTACTTTCTTTTTTATTAATGGCAAAATATGAATTCTAAAGAGGAGTCATTTGGAAAGGGAAGAAGGTATTATTTTAGTGAACATTTTGTATAAAGTGTGTTTATTCTTAATTAATACTTTTCTGGCATTTTATTGGTGAAAGAGGACCTAAGAGTGCTCTCTAAAAGCAAACAAAATTCAGCAAACCACCCTCCCCCCCGCCAAAACAACAACAAACTATTCCTTTTTAAAGTTTGTAGCTAGGAATACATGAAGGATGGATGGTGCTTATGCTGAAGATGGGGAGTTAGGCTGAAGGAGCATTTATTCTTGTTACAGTTTCATAATGATTGGAGGTCAGGAAAGGACTGAAACTCTCTCTTTTAGAATACCTAACTGTGTAATGGTGAGTCATCCACTGTTTTATCTGATGTTAAGCAGTAAAGTTAAATGAGCAGATTAATCTTTTATGACATGTATACTTCTGAATATGATACAAGGAGCTTAATAGATTGCTTATTAACAATATGCATTATTATTCTACACCACAAAATTACATATATCTTTTCATAGAACATAACCCATAATATTAATCTTAGATAGAACTCTGTGAGAGTTAGTCATAGTGCATGTGGGAGAAGGGGAAGTTTTTATTAGTCACAGACATTGAAAGCATGTATGTTGATCCTACATGTAAGGAAAATTGTTGTTGACTTTTATGAATTGAGTTGGAAAGAAACATAATTAAAAGACAAGACTACTTAATTCCCCAAAATACATAAGTTTGTGTTGATTTATTATTTTTGGTGGCAGCATTATGGACATAGAATTCCTGTTCTACACAATTCATCCATTTGTCCGTTAATTATCCATCAATTCAGGAGGTAATGTATTCATGGAGTGTCCAACCATCACCACAATCAACTTGAGAGCATTTTCATATTATCAAACTGAAACACTGTATTCTCTCTCTTCTATGAACCTGGCACTAAATAACCATTAGTTTACTGTTTCCTTTTTTTTTTTTTTTGGTCTTATCATTTTACATAAAAAATAATCTTTTATTTTTTGATTTAATTTTTTTTAAATATCAGAGTATTATGGTGATACAAACGTTTTGGTTACATGAATTGCTTTTGTGCAGTTTGAGTCAAAGTTATATAAGTGTGTCCATCGTCTGTATAGTGTGCATTGTACCTGTTAGGTGTCAATTTACCTGGCTCCGTTTTCCCCCTTCCTATCTGCTAGGTTTTCACTGAGTTTTACTATCATTAGTGCACATGAGTGTTGACTGATTAGTTCCAGTTTAATAGTGAGCACATGTCGTGTTTGTTTTTCCATTCTTATGATACTTGAGTGGTCTCCAGTTCCATCCTGGTTGTTACAAAGAGTATTAGTTCACCATTTTTATTTTGATGTCTGAGTACTGCTTCTTAGTATACATGCACCACATTTTATTAATCCACTCATGCATTAATGGGCATTTGGGTTGTTTCCACATCTTTACAATTGTGAATTGTGCTCCTGTAAACATTCAAATGCAAGTGTTTTTTTAATGGAATCCCTGTTTTTCCCTTTGGGTAGATGCCCAGTAGTGAGATTGCTGGATGAAGTGGTAGTTCTATTTTTAGTTCTTTGAGGCATCTCTGTACTACTTGCCATAGAGATTTTACTAGTTTGCAGTCTCACCAACAGTGTATAAGTGTTCTTTTCTCTCTGCATCCATACCAGCATCTGTTGTTTTGGGACTTTTGGACAAGAGCCATTCTCACTGGAGTTAGGTGATATCTCATTGTAGTTTTGATTTGCATTTCTCTGATGATTAGAGACTTGGACATTTTTTCATATGCTTATTGGTCATTAGTATCTTCTTTTGAAAAGCTTATTTTCCATGTCTTTTACCCACTTTTTAGGAGAGATGTTTGATATTTGCTTGTTGATTTGCTTTAATTTTTTGTAGATTCTGGTTATTAGGCCTTTATTGGATATATAGCGTGGAAAATATATTCTCCCATTCTGTAGGTTGTCTGTTCACTCTGTTGATTGTTTCCTTGGCTGTGCAGAAGCTTTTTAATTTGATCAGGTCCCATTTATTTATTTGTGTTGTAATTGCTTTTGGGGTTGTCTTCATAAATTCTTTGCCCAAGTGAATATCCATGAAAGTTTTTGTGACATTTTATTCTAGAATTCTTATGGTTTCATGCATTTAATCTGTTATCTGTCATGAGTTGATTTTTGTGAGAGGTGAGAGGTGCAGATCCTGTTTCAATCATCTACAACATGTCCCTATTCCATTTTCCCAGCACCATTTATTGAATAGAGAGTCTTTTCCCCAGTGTGTGTCTTTGCTTTGTCAAAGATCAGAGAGGATGGTCTTATATCTGTGGTCTCTGTTCTGATCCATAGGTCTTTATCTCCGTTTTTATGCCAGAACCGTGCTATTTTGGTTACTGTAGCCTTGTAGTATAAATTTAAGTCTGATAAATTGATACATCCTGATGTGTTCTTAATGCTTGATGTTGCTTTGGCTACTTGGGACCTTTTTCTGCTTCCATAAGAAGTGTAGAATTATTTTTCCTAGATCTGTGAAAAATGACATTGATATTTTAATGGGGATAGTATTGAATCTGTAGATCACTTTGGGTAGCATAGACATTTTAACAGTGTTGCCCATTCTGATTCATTAGCATGATATTTTCTTCCATCTGTCTGCATCTTCTGCAGTTTTTTTCCTCAGTGTTTGGTAGTTCTCATGGAGAACTTTCACAGCCTGGGTTAAATTTATTCCTAGGTATTTTATTTTATTTTACTTGTTGCTATTGTGAAATATATTGAGTCCTTGATTCTTGGCTTGACTGTAGTTGGCACATAAGAATGCTGCTGATTTGTGTACATCAATTTTGTATCCTGAAACTTTGCTGAATTTATCAATTCCAGGAGCCTCCTGGCAGAATCTTTGGGGTTTTCTAGACATCATATGATCAGCAAAGAGCAGTAGTTCCACCTCTTCTTTCCTCCTTTGGATATCCTTGATTTCCTTATCTTATCTGATTACTCTGGCGAGGACTTCCAGCACTATGGAGAATAGAAGTGGTGATAGTGGGCAACCTTGTCTGGTTCCATTTCTAGGTGGCAGTGCTTTTGGTTTTTCCCAGTTCAGTATGATTTTGATTGTGGGTTTGTCATATATGGCTTTTATAATTTTGAGGTAAGTCCCATCTATGCCTATTTTGTTAAGTGTTCTTATAAAAAGGGTGATGGGCCGGGCGTGGTGGCTCATGCCTGTAATTGTAGCACTGTGGGAGGCTGAGGCAGGTGGATCACTTGAGGTCAGGAGTTTGAGACCAGCCTGAGCAAGAGCGAGACTCCGTCTCTACTAAAAATAGAAAGAAATTATCTGGCCAACCAAAAATATATATGGAAAAAATTAGCCGGGCATGGTGGCACATGCCTGTAGTCCCAGCTACTCGGGAGGCTGAGGCAGTAGGATTGCTTGAGCCCGGGAGTTTGAGGTTGCTGTGAGCTAGGCTGATGCCACGGCACTCACTCTAGCCCAGGCAACAGAGTGAGACTCTGTCTCAAAAAAAAAAAAAAAAAGGTGATGAATTTTGTCACATACTTTTTCTGGTCTATCAAGAGGATCATATGGCCTTTGTTTTTGCTTCTATTTATTTGGTGAATTACATTTATAGATTTCAATGTGTTAAACCATCCTTGCATCTCTGGGATGAAGCCCACTTGGTTGTGGTGGATTATGTTTTTGATGTGCAGCTAAATTTGGTTTGTTAGAATTTTATTGAGAATTCTTGCATCCATATTCGTAAGGGATATTGGTCTGCAGTTTTTTTTTTTTTGTTGTATCCTTTCTTGGCTTTGGTATCAAGGTGATAGTGGCTTTGTAGAACAAATTGGTGAGCGTTTCTTGATGTTATGGAATAATTTCTTCAGTATAGGTACCAGTTTTTCTTCATAGGTTTTATAAAATTCAAGTGTACACCCATCTGGTCAGGACTTTTTTTGTTGGAAGATTTTTTTATTGCTGTTTAAATTTCGATACTTGATATTGGTCTGCTCAGGATTTCTGTTTCTTCCTGGTTGAGAATAGAGAGGCTGTGTGTTCGACAAATTTGTCCCTTCCCTCCATGTCTTCAAGTTTATGTGCGTAGACATTTCTATAGTATTCAGCAATGATATTTTGTATTTCTGTGTTATCAGTTGTGGTTTCTCCTTTCTCATTTCTGATTGAGCTTATTAGAGTCTTTTCTCTGTCTGATTCATCTGGTGAGAGGCCTATCAATTTTGTTTATTTTTTCAAAGGACCAACTTTTTGTTTCATTAGTTTCTGTGTAAGATTTTTGTTATTGATTTTATTTAGTTCTGCTTTGATTTTGGTTATTTCTCTTCTTCTGCTGGGTTTGGGATTGGTTTACTCGTCTTTTTCCAGTTCCTTGAGATCATTCATTAACTTGTTTATTTGCAATCTTTCTGTCTTTTGGTTGTAGGCATTTTAAGGCTATGCATTTTCCTCTCAGGACTGCTTTAGCTGTATCCCACAGATTTTGATAACTTATCATTTATCATTTATCTTTATCATTTAGTTTAAAGAATCTTTTGATTTCCATGTTAATTTCCTCCTTGACCTGCCAGTCGTTCAGCAGTAGGTTGGTTGATTTCCTTGACTTTGTGAAGAGATGAATGTTTCTGTTGGAGTTGACTTCTAATTTTATCCTACTGTGGTCTCAGAAGATCAATATTAGAGAATGTACAGTGAGCTAATGAGAAGAACATATATTTGGTGGTTTTTGGGTGGAATGTCCTGTAAATGTTTGTTAGTCCTGTTTATTCTAGAGTTCTGTTTAAGTCTCCTGTTTCTATCTTTATTTTCTATTTGTAGTATCTGTACAGTTCTGTCAGAGTGGTGTTGAAGTTCCCGGCTATTATGGTGCTGCTGTTTATCATTTCATTTAGATCAAGTATGATTTGCTTTTATGACTGTGGTTGCACCTGTGTTAGGTGTGTAAATATTTAGAATTGTTAGGTATTCTTGTTCAGTTGTTCCCCTTACTTACCATTATATAATCATCATCTTTGACTTTACTTTTGTTGATTTGAAATCTAAGTTATCTCATATGAGAATTGCTACACCAGCTTTGTTTTGGTTTTCCTTTACATGGAATGCTGTATTCCATCTCTTCACTTTACCTCTGAGTGCATCCTTGTGAGTTAGGTGTATTTCCTGGAGACAGCAGACACTTAGCTTGTATTTTTTTTTATCCATTCTGGCAGCCTTTGTCTCTTGAGTGGGGATTTCAAGCCACTAATATTTAGTGAAAGAATTGATAAGTGGATAGATTTCTGTTCTTCCTGTTGAGTAGAATTTATTACTCTGTTTTACCTCTTGAGCCATTGTGGTGACTGGGTTTTGGCCTTTAGATTTTGGGTCATTTTGTACTGGTTGGTATCTATTGTGCTGATACCAGTACTTCCTGATGACCAGTTCTGGTCTTGGGAAATTCCCTCTGTGTTTGCTTGTCTGGAAAAGACTTAATTTCTTCATCAAATGTGAAACTTAATTTTCCAGGATACAAAATTCTGGGCTGGCTGTTCTGTTTAAGAAGATTGAAGATGGGGTTCCACTCCCTTTTGGCTTGAACAGTTTCTACTGAGAAATCTGCAGTTATCCTGATGGATTCTCTCTTGTAAAGCAGTTGTTGCTTACATCTAGGTGCTTACAGAAATATCTCCTTCCTTTTGACTTTGGCCATGTTGAGTACTATGTCTTGGAGTTGTTCTATTTGCTGTGAATCTTCCTGAAGTTTGATTACCATCTTTCACCTGGATGCCTGGGTCTGTGGTGATGCTGCGAAGTTTCCCACAATAATTCCCTCAAATAGATTTTCCATGCTTTCAGCAATTTCTTCTTCTTTCTTAGGGGTACCTGTAACTCTTCTGTTAGCTTCACATAATCCCATATTTCTCTAAGTGATTGCTTTGCCTTTGATGTTCTTTATTCTGTCTTTTTAAATGATTGTATTAGCTTGAGAGCCTTGTCTTCAAGTTCTGAGATTTTTTCTTCTGCTTGGTTTAACCTGTTGCAGATACTTTCTACTAAGTTTTGAAGATCCCTGAATGACTCTTTCATTTCTTTAAGTTCTATTATATCCTTCCTAATATTGCCAAGTTCTTTAGTGACTTTTTCATTCATTTCCTGAATTATTTTGGGGGCTTATTTTTGTTGGTTTTGGACTTTCTCTTCAATTCCATTCATGTTATTTTCCATCTATATTCTGAATTCCATTTCTTTCATTTCAACAATTTCCTTGTAGTTAGAGTTTGGCTATAGCTCCATTGTGATCCCTTGAGGGTCTTGATCTATTTTGATTTTTCATGTTTCCAGAATTCATCTGCTTGTTTTCCCCTCTGTGACCTCTGTTCTCAATTTAGGGCTAGTAGTTTTACAGGACTCCTCTTTCTTTTATTTATTTATTTATTTATTTTTATTTCATCTTATTGTTATGGGGGTTACAGAATTGCAGGTTACATACGTTGCCCATGTACTGCCTTTCCCCCCAGGTCAGAGCTCCAGGCGTGTCTGTTCCCCAGGTAGTGCATGTTGCACCCATCATGTAGGTATATATCCCTCCCTTCCCCACCCCCTCTTCCCGAGTCAGCACCTTCAAGTGTTACCATTCCCCAAACGGTGCGCAATGCACTCATTGTGTAGGCATACCCCCATCCCCTCCCCCACCCCCCACCTCAGTCTGATATCCGATTGGTGTCATTCCCAGATGTGTATTTAGGTGATGTTCAGGGAAACCAATTTTCTGGTGAATACATGTGATGCTTGTTTTTCCATTCTTGAGATACTTCACTTAATATAATGGGTTTCAACTCTCTCCAGGAGAACCATAGAGATGTCGTATCTTCATTCCATATAGCTGAGTAATATTCCATGGTATACATACACCACAGCTTGCTAATCCAATCATGTATTGATGGGCATTTGGGTTGTTTCCACATCTTTGCTACTGTGAATTGTGCTGCTATAAACATTCGGGTACATGTGTCTTTGTTACAGAATGACCTTTTTTCCTTTGGGTATATGCTCAGTAATGGGATTGCTGGGTCAAATGGCAGGTCTACTTGAATCTGTTTAAGATACCTCCATAATGCTTTCCACAGGGGTTGCACTAGTTTGCAGTCCCACCAGCAGTGTATGAGTGTTCCTGTCTCT
>JAPYYL010000031.1:1193118-1228737 GCA_028534055.1 Eulemur mongoz
GGTTTAAGTCTGTTATCCACCGTGATTTGATTTTTGTGAGAGGTGAAAGCTGTGGGTCCGGTTTCAGTCTTCTACAAGTGGCTAACCAATTCTCCCAGCACCATTTATTGAATAGGGATTCTTGTCCCCAGAGTATATTCTTTCCTGCTTAGGACTCCTCTTTCTTGCTGGGAACTCCCTAGATATTTTTAGGATGTTCAAGCTGGGAGCTGGGCGAGACTCTTTTCACTGAGGCTAGTGTTGTGGGGATTGCTTTACCCACAGTCTACCCACAGAGGTAACCACAGCAGCTGGATAAGGTTGTGTGTTCCTGGGTTGTGAGCATTTGCTCAAAGCAGGAGGTGGCCTGAAGCTGAGGAGTCCGTAGCAGGGCATGGGACTTTGAAGCAGTTCTCCCAGCCCTGCTCTGGTGGCGGAGGCTCTGCAGTGGGGTCTTGGGGTCCAGGTGCAGTCATGGGAACTTTGTGATGGTGTTCAGGCCTGGCAATTCTGGAGGCACAGCATCGGGCTCTGGCGTGTGAGCCTCAGAGCTGAGCCTGGGAAGGAGACTGAAGCAGAGCTTCTGAGCAGGGCCTCTGAGCCAGAAGCAGGGCCATGTAGATGGTAGGGTAAATCTGACCTGTAGGGCAGGGTCAGGGCCAAGGAGCCAGGAGGCAGATGAAGCCTGGAGGTTGGAATTGGGTCCAGCAAGTGGCAGTCTGTTTTGCAGACACAGAGGCCCCAGGAATGTTAGGTCAGGTGGGCAGTAGTGGGCTCTGGCTGCCCAAAGACCATAGAGCTCTACATTTCCCACTCAGGACCTGATGAAGTATTTGCCCAAAACCTCTCAGGTCAGAGCCTGGTCCACACCCCACCCCCTGCCTCCTGCCTCCCCGAGTGAGAACTTTGGAGCCGGGAGTGGGTAGAAGCTGGAAGCAAAGTGTTTGAGCAAGGACTATGAGCCAGAAGTATGGCCATGCAGATTGTAGGCCCATCAGACGTGGACGCAGTCAGGGCCTAGAGGGTGCAGTTAGGGTCAAGCAAGCAGCTGGTTGCTCCGCAGCCCCAGGGGTTTCCAGGGATCCTGTGGATGCCACGTCAGGTGGGCAGAGGTCGTAGCTCTCCATGTCCCACCCAAGACCTGTGGAAGCAGTCGCCCAAAGCCTCTTAGGTTGTAGCCTGCTGTATTCTGGTTCCCAGGCTCAGTTCCTGTTGCTTTCTCAGGAAGAAGTGCTTGGCTTCAAGTCTGTGGTATGATTTAGGAGAGCCACTGGTCTATCCACTCCCTGGTCAGCCTGGTACAGACCTGGTGTGGTGCACCTAAGAGTTCAGGATGCCTTTACCTGTTGCCCCATCCCCACTACGCTTGTTGTCTGGTACAATGGCTTGCACAGGCATGTCCCTGGTGTGACCAGGTAAAAAGTCTGTGAGGGTGGTGCAAGCTATCTTGCAGTTGAGTTTGCACTGTGCCAGGAGAACCAGCATGGTGCTGAGCCAGCACAGCACTGAGCCAACACAGTGCTCTCATACTCTATTGTTCTTCACATTTTCTGATCTTGTATATATCATTGGTCACCTTTTTTTTCATGTTCAGTGTCCCCGTTGCTTCTCCGTGATTTCATAGTGCTGCTTCACAGAAGACCTATGCATATGTAGGCAGCTGCCTGCACCTTTCACTTCTTTCCTTAGAAGCAGTGAGTTGGCAGGCTGCCTTCTAGTCCACGATTTTTTGGTTCTGACTTTCTGTTTCTATATGTTTGCCTTGTCTGAACACTTAAGTGAAACCATCTGTGTGTTTCAGTAGTGTTTTTGACTGGCTTTTTTCACTTGGCATAATGTTTTAAAGGTTCATCCAGGTTGTAGCATATATTAGTACATTTTTTTAAATGGTTGGATAAATTCCAGAGTATGAGTAGTCACACATTTCAACATTTCAGTTAAATATACACTTATTTGTTTCTTCTGTCATATATTAATGTACACTTGCTTGCTTATCTCTGCCTTTTGACTCTTATGAATAATGCTACAATGAACATCTGTATGCATGTTTTTGTTTGAACACATAATTTCATTTTCTTTTGTTATATACCTAGGGGTGGAATTGCTTGTCAAGACAGTAGGTTTAACTTTGTGAACAACTGCTAGCTGATTTTCCAAAGTAGCTGCACCACTTACATGGCTGCTGATAGTATTTGAAGATTTCAGCTCTTCCATACCCTTGCCAACACTTTTTTTTTTTTTTAATTTCTACCATCATAGTAGGTATGAAGCACTGTGGTTTTGATTTTCATAGCCCTGATGACTAATGATCTGTGAACATCTTTTTTCTTTGTTTAGTGGCTACTTGTATGTGTGTCTTTTTGGACAAATATTTATTCTGATTATTTTCCTTGGGGTCTTTGCTAAGTTCTAAGAGTTTTTTATGTATCTGATTACTAGACTCTTACATGATTTACAAACGTTTTCTCCCATTTTGTGGGTTGTCATCACTAAGTGGATAGCATTCTTTGAAGCACTAAACTGTTAAACTTTGGTAGATTCTAATATATCTATTATTTCCTATTGTTACTTGTGCTTTTAGTGCCATGTATCTAGTACCAATCCAGGCCATAAAGATTTATCACTATGTTTTCCTCTTAAGAGTTTTATAGTTATGTGGTGGAATCAAGGTGAGGCTGGGGGAAATGGTTCATAGTCATAAGATGAAGGCTTTATGACGTAAACGAGGTTGTAGAGTATTTCAAAGACTTTTAAATAGAGAAGTGTCATATTTGAGTTTTTAAAAGCTTGTTGGTGGTCATGTGGATTTGTAGCTGGATATAATGGAAGGAGCAGGCTGGAACTTGGGAAATAGTAGAATTTTGAAGTAATCCAAAGAGAAGAATGTGGCCTAAATTTCTTCAAAAAACCAAAACAAAACAAAAGGCAATGCTAATGGGAAAAAGGAAGGAGAATACATTTAGAAAATGATAATTGGTTATTCTTAAATCAAAATAAATTTGTGTATTTTAATGGATTAACTAGCCTACATTTTTAATTATCCTTACTTGGCCTTTCCCTTGCTTTTAGTTCTATTGTCCATAATATTCTAACAGTGAATAGGAAAAGGAAGGGAGAAACTTGTTCAGAGAAAGAAAAAGCTTTTCTAGAAATTTTGTGATAAACATTACCTTTTGATAGTGATGAGAACTGTGTCACAGAACTTTCTCTTTCTTCCTAGAAAGTTTCAGAGAGAACCTGAATCAGGTTGTGGTTTTTTTTTTTGTTTGTTTGTTTGTTTTTTGAGACAGAGTCTCACTCTGTTGCCTGGGCTAGAGTGCTGTGGTGTCAGTCTAGCTCACAGCAACCTCAAACTACTGGGCTCAAGCAATCGTCCTGCCTCAGCCTCCTGAGTAGCTGGGACTACAGGCATGCACCACCATACCCGGCTAATTTTTCTATATATATTTTTAGCTGTCCGTATAATTTCTTTCTATTTTTAGTAGAGACAGGGTCTTGCTCAGGGTGGTCTCGAACTCCTGAGCTCAAACAATCCGCCCGCCTCGGCCTCCTAGAGTGCTAGGATTACAAGCGTGAGCTGCCTTGCCCGGCACTGCATCAGGTTTTATAAAAGTTGGGGAAAGGGATGTAATTATTACAAATATGAGTCCAGAAGGAGCAAAACAACTTTATTAGTACTGCTCATAGTAGTGTTCTTAAACCATGCTGTGCCATGGAAATGATGCAAGCCATATATGAAATTTTAGATTTTCTAGTTGACATATTTAAAAAATTTAAATGAAACAGGTGAAAATAATATGGAAGGATACTTTATTTAACCATTGCATATCTAAAATCTATAAATGAGATATTTTTCCTTTTTGTTTGTACTAAGTCTTTGAAATCTGCTGTACATTTTTCACTGATGTTTGGACCAAGTCACATTTTATATGCTTAATAGCCACATGTATTTAAGATATTATACTCAGTATCAAATAGGTTTAAGTCTCCTTTTAGTATAATTTAGTCCCCTTTTACATTGGTATGCTCATGCAAATACAAAGAAAACCTAAAGTGCCTTTTAGTTCTATTTGTAATATTCTGGAGAAACAGTAAGGAATGATAGCATTTTTTGTATCCTCCATTTTTTCCTGATTTTTATACCCATTCATGGTAGCACTAGAAAGAAGACGACTTGATTGCCTTGTCTTGAGAATATTACATGGTGCTCCTTTCTTATGTACATTTGTATATCCCAGAGCCGTAATTAGAGAACATAGAGCTTTCAGGATTTTTCTAAGGTCTCTGATAGGAACCAGAGAAAATTCTGGTATTGATGGTTTCATAACTCACCACATTGTCAACAGTAACCTTGAGACACATTATTTTTCTTGTTTGTTTTGTTTTAATTTAAAAAGATGCTATATATAGACTAGCAATAACACGTTAAACTATAATTTTTTAATTGGGGTTGTGTTAGGTACTCTGACACAGTGTAGGTCCTAAAGTTCTGTTGATTAAGATTTGTGCAGAGACAGAATTTTATGAGTATGTTTTCCAGAAAGTTATTCCTGATCCTTATGATAGGTGAAAGAATGGTATTAGATATTTAGGCATTTTTCTGTTAGTCTCTTTTATGTCGTTCATTTGCGTAGATCCATGTTTCTCTGAAGGATATACTGTTAGGCACAGTTTCTCCACAACTTTGCCATTTTAAAAGAATTTTCTTTAAATTTTGATATGGGTGTGAAGTGGTATCTCGGCTGTGGTTTTGATTGGGTTGCTCTGAAGGGTAATGATGTTTGAGTATCTTTTCGTATGCTTATTGGCATTTCTGTAGTTTATTTTGAGCAATGCCTATTCAAGTCTTTTGCACATTTAAAAGTGGTTTATTTACTTTTCTTTTTTGCAGAGATTGGGTCTTGCTATTGTGCCCAGGCTAGCATTAACCTTTTATCATTGCACTGTAAGAGTTCCTTATAAATATTACAGATTAGAATCACTATGACTTAAGATTGGCAAATATTTTCTCCTATTGTTTGGATGATTTTTACTTTTTTGATGGTGTTTTTTTGAAATACGAGTTTCTAATTTTATGAAATCTACTTAATTTCTTTTGTTGCTGATGCTAGTGTTTTAGGTGACGACATATTTAGAAAACCATTGCCTAACTGAGGTTGCAAAAATGTACTTTTGTTGTTTTCTTCATAGGACTTTATAATTTTGGCAGTTACATTTAGGTATGTAATCCATTTTGAGTTAATTTTTGTATATGATACGAGGTAGGGTTCCGACTTCATTCTTTCGTATGTGAATATACAATTGCCCTGCAGCATCATTTATTATAAAGATTATTCTTGGCACTTTTTTCAAAAATCAGTTGTCTGCAAATGTTTAAGGGTTTTTATTTCTAGACTGTCAGTTCTATTTTATTGATCTGTGTGTCTGCTCTTATTACAGTGCTACCATATCTTAATTTGTGTGTCTTTTTGTAGTTAAGTTTTGAGATTGGTAAGTACAAGTCCTTCAACTTTATTCCTTTTTTTCCAAAGTTGTTTTGGTCTTCTGACTACCTTGCATTTTCCACATGCATTTTAAGATCAGTTTTGAATTTCTGTCCAAAGCCAGCAGAGATTATGATCCATAGATCAAATTGAAGAGTAGTGCCATCTTAACAATAAGTGTTACAGTCCATGAACATGGAGTATCTTGCATTTATTTAGCAATTCAATTTCTTTCAACGTGTTTTTTAGTGTAAAAGCCTTGTGTTGCTTTTGTTATGATTGAAATAACAAATTTACATTATTGCTATATATTTTATTTTTGATGGTGTATAAATAAAATTGTTTTCTCACATTCATTTTCAGTTTTTCGTTGCTAAAAACCCAAGTATATTTGTTTTTGATTATAAATATTTTTCCTGAGATTTGCTGAGTTAATTTTTTTTTTTTTTTGGTGTAATGATTTTCCTTTGCATTCTTCAGGATTTTATATATATAAAATTTTTTTATCTGAAACTTAAGATAGTTTTATTTATATCATTTCAATCTAACTGTCTAGCTCCGTCCTTCTATCTTTCCGGTGAGGGGTGGTTAAGATTCTTTGTTTAGAACATCCAGTATAGGCCAGGCGTGGTGGCTCATGCCTGTAATCGTACACTCTAGGAGGCCAAGGCAGGAGGATTGCTTGAGGTTAGGAGTTCTAGACCAGCCTCAGCAAGAGCGAGACCCCGTCTCTACTAAAAATAGAAAGAAATTAGCTGGACAACTAAGAATATATAGAAAATATTAGCCGGGCTTGGTGGCTCATGCCTGTAGTCCCACCTACTCAGGAGGCTGAGGCAGGATTGCCGAGCCCAGGAGTTTGATGTTGCTGTGAGATAGGCTGACGCCACAGCACTCACTGTATGTACCCTGGACAACAAAGCAAGACTCTGTCCAAAAAAAAAAAAAAATAGAGCATCCAGTCTAATGTAGAAGTTGTGACCACAGATAATGTGATCTTATTCTGAATATGACGAGAACCATTAAGTGTAATATTACTTGTGGCTTATTTGTAGATACCTTTGAGGAAGTGTCCTTGTATTTATAGTTGAGTGTTTCTGTCATTATAAGATACTGGGTTTTGTAAATTGCTTTTTCTGTGTCTGTTGAGAACATCATGTAGATTTTGTCTTTTATTCTGTTACATGGAGTATTGTATTATTTCATTTTTTGATATTAAACTAGCCTTTCATTTCCGAGACAAATGTCAAGTGTTCAGGTACATAATCCTTTGTATATATTGCCTGATTGCCTTACTGGTATTTTGTTGACAACTTTTGCATCAGTATTTACAAAAGATATTGACCAGTTTATTTCTTGAGATCTTTTTGTTGGGTTTTGGTATAAAATGGTACTATTTCATAGATTGAGTTGGGAAGTGTATGCTCTTCAACTGTTTTGGTGGAAGAATTTATGAAGCAGTCGTGTTAATTCTTTTTTAAATCTTTGGTAGTTTTTTAATCAATGAAGCCACGTGGGCTAGCAATGTCTCTGTAGAAAGGTAATTTTGTCTCTTTAATTGTTAAAAGATTGATTCATATTGTTGACTTCCTAAATTAGTTTTGGTAGTTTATGCTTTTTTTTCTCGGAATTTGTTCATTTAATCTATGTTTTTTATTGATGTTTAGTTGTTTGTACTATTCCTTTGCAATCCTTTTTATTTCCAGGAGGACATTGTTTTTTTTTTTGTTTGTTTGTTTTTGAGACAGAGTCGCATTCTGTTGCCCAGGCTAGAGTGCTATAGCCTCAGCCTAGCTCACGGCAACCGCAAACACCTGGGCTTAAGCGATCCTCCTGCCTCAGCCTCCCAAGTAGCTGGGACTACAGGCATGCACCACCATGCCTGGCTAATTTTTTCTATATATATATTTTTAGTTGTCCATATAATTTCTTTCTATTTTTAGTAGAGGTGGGGTCTCGCTCTTGCTCAGTCTGGTTTCAAATTCCTGAGCTCAAAGGATCCACCAGCCTTGGCCTCCCAGAGTGCTAGGATTACAGGTGTGAGCCACGTTTGGGGTGCCAGGCACTGGGAGGATATTGTTAATGACCTCTCTTTTCAAATATTAGTTTCACTGATTTTTTTTTCTATTTTTGATTCCTTTTATTAATTTCTGCTTGTATCTATAATTTTTGTTTAATTTGTCTCAGGTTTACTTTACTCTTTTATTTTGTTAGTATTCTAAGGTGGTTGGTTAGGTTATTCATATGTTATGCTTCTCCTTTTAGACAATGAATCTATAGCTATAAGTTGTCCTCTAAGCATTGTTGTAGTTGCTGCCTGTCAATTTTCATAAGTTGCAGGGTTTTGTTTTTTTTTTTTATTTTTATGAAAGTATTTTCTCACTTCCACTGTGATTTCTTTTTGACACATTGGAAACTTAGTATGTGTTTAATTTCCACATATTTGTGAGTTTTCCACATTTGATTACTAAGTATATTCTTTTGTGGTTACCGGAGATGCTTTGTTTGAATTTAATATTTTTAAAACTGTCTTAAGCTTTGCTTTTTGGACTAACATATGGTGTATCCAAAAAAATGTTTTTGTGCACTTGAATATATATCCTGCTGTTGTTGAGCGGAGTGTCTGTTGGTTTCTGTTAGGTCTAGTTGGTTTACAGTGTTAAGTCATATGTATCCTTAATGCTCTTCTGCCTAGTTGTTCTGTTCATTAGTGAAAGTGGGTAATTTTGGGGAAAAGCTTATGAAAGATCAGTGCTAATTCTCCTTTAAATGTTTGTTAGTATTCATCAGTGAACCTGTTGGAAGCTCCAGTGAATTAATTCATAATTCATTCTTACCAACTCAGTTATCTTTTGAAGAAATTTAACCAGTAAGAAAAAACTTGTATTTGTGTGCATATATATTTTATCCTCTTCATTTTTTTGTTTATATTTTCAGATTTTTACATGGCATCATTTTTCTCCTGTGAGAAAAATGTTATTTAAAATGTTTTTGGGTTTAGCACATGCTTCATTGTTTTGCATATGGTTATCCAGTTTTTCTAGCACCACTTATTGATGAGGTTGTCCTTTCCACACTGTATGTTCATAGCATCTTTATTGAAGATCAATTGGCTGTAAATATGTGCATTCATTTCTGGCTTCTCTATTCTGTCCCATTTTTCTCTGTGTCTGTTTTTATGCCAATATGATGCTGTTTTGATTATAATACCTTAGTAGCATATTTTATGGCAGTCAGGTAGGGTGATGCCTCTAGCTTGGTCGTTTTGCTCAGGATTGCTTTGGCTATTCAGGTACTCTTGTGGTCTCATATGAATTTTAGGATTGCTTTTTCTATTTCTGTGAAGAATGTCTTGGTATTTTGAGAAGGATTGCATTGAATCTGTAAATTGCTTTGGATTTTGCTTCTTCCAGTCTATGAGCATGGAATGTCTTTTCATTTTTTTGTGTGTCATGTTTCTTTTGTCAAGGCTTTATAGTTTTCTTTATAGAGATTTTTGCTTATTTGGAAATATATTTTTTTAGCTGTTGTGAGTGGAATTTGTTTTTCACATTGCCTGCTGTTGGGGTATAGAAATGCTACTGATTTTTGTATGTTGATTTTGTTCTGTGCAACTTAATTGAATTTGTTTATGAGTTGCAGTTTTTTGGTGGAGTGTGTTTCTCTAAATATAGGAAAATGTCATCTGTGAACAAAGATAATCTGATGTTTTCCTTTCTCATTTGGATGACTTTATTTTCTTGTCTAGTTCCTTTGGCTAATATTTCTAGTTCCATGTTGATTAAACATGATGAAAATAGGCATCCTTGTCTTAAGATCTCAGAGGAAAGCTTTTTAATTTTTCCCTGTTCAGTATGATGTTAGCTGTGGGTTTGTGATATATGTATAGTTTTCATTGTTTTAAGGTATGTTCTTTCTCGACCCAGTTGGTTGAGAGTTTTTATCGTGAAGTCATTTTAAATTTTATCAAATGTTTTTTCAACATCTTTTGAAATCATATGATTTTTGTTCTTCATTCTGTTAATGTGATGTATGATTCCACATAAAAACTGTATCACATTTAGTGATTTGCAACCCTTGGGTGAATTCCACTTCATGATGATGCTTGATCTTTTAAAATTTTTTTCTTTGGGGGGCGAGGGAAGGCAGATACAATCTCAAATTCCTGGACTGACTCAATCCTCCTGCCTCAGCCTCTAGACTAGTTAAGACTACAGGCATGTACCACCCCACACAGCTAATTTTTTCTGTTTTTAGTAGAGATGGGCCTTGTTCTTTCTTAGGCTAGTCTGGAACTCCTGGAGTCAAAGAGATCCTTCAGCCTTGGGCTCCCAGAGTGCTAGGATGACAGGTGAGAGTCTCTGTGTCCAGCCTAACGTGCTGTTGAATTCTATTTGTGAATATTTTCTTGACGAGTTTTGCATCTGTATTCATCAGGGAAATTGGCCTGTAGTTTTCTTTCTTTGTTATGCCCTTGTCTGCTTTTGGTATCAGGATAATGCTGGCCTTGTAGAATGAGTTTGGAAATATTCTTTCTTCTTCAACTATTTGGAATTGCTTGACTAGGATTCATATTAGTTCTTTAAATGTTTAGTGGAATTAAGTAGTGAATCTGTCACGTCCTGGGTTTTTCTTTAATGAGAGGCTTTTTATTATTGCTTCAATCTTATACTGGTTATTGGTCTGTTCAGGTTTTCTGTTGCTTCATGGTTCAACATTGGTAGGTAGTATGTGTTCAGAAATTAATCTGTTCCTTACAGGCCTTGCAATTTGTTAGTGTATAGTTGTTCATAGTCATCTCTAATTATCATTTGTACTTTTGTAGTTATTAGTTGTAATATCCTCTTTTTTGGCTCTAATTTTATTTGCTTGGATCTTTGTTTCTTTATTTCTTAGTTTAGCTAAAGGTTTATCTTGTTCACCTTTTCAGTAAAACAACTTTTTGTTTCATTTATTGTTTTGTGGGGGGGGTGGGGGTTCAACTGTTTGTTCATTTGTGTTCTGATCTTTATTCTTTTCCATCTACTAATTGGGGCTGTGTTTTTCTTGCTTTTCTAGTTTCTGAGATACATAATTAGGTTGTTCATTTAAAGTCTGTTTACATTTTGGATTATATACATTTATTGTGATAAAGTTCCCTCTTAGAACTGCTTTTGCTCTATGCTGTAGGTTCTGGTATGCTGTCTTTATATTTTCATTTGTCTTAAGGAGTTTTTAAATTTTATTCTTTTTTTTTTTTTTTTTTTTTTTTTTGTTGAGACAGAGTCTCACTTTGTTGCCCAGGCTAGAGTGAGTGCCGTAGCGTCAGCTTAGCTCACAGCAACCTCAGACTTCTCGGCTTAAGCGATCCTACTGCCTCAGCCTCCTGAGTAGCTGGGACTACAGGCATGCGCCACTATGCCCGGCTAATTTTTTCTATATAGATTTTTAGTTGTCCATATAATGTCTTTCTATTTTTAGTAGAGATGGGGTCTCGCTCAGGCTGGTCTCGAACTCCTGACCTTGAGCGATCCACCCGCCTCAGCCTCCCAGAGTGCTAGGATTACAGGCGTGAGCCACCGCGCCCGGCCTAAATTTTATTCTTAATTACTTCATTGACTCGTTTGTTCAGGAGCATGTTGTGTCATTTTAATGAATTTGCAGAGTTTCTAATGCTCCTTTTGTTATTCAGGGACTTCTATTCCATTGGTCAGAAAAGATTTTTAAAAATTAGTTGAGACTTGTTTTGTGGCCTAAAATGTAGTCTGTCGTGGAGAATGGTCCTTGTGCTTTGAGAACAATGTGTATTCTACAGCTATTGAATAGAATGTTCATTAAATATTAGGTCTGTTTGGTTTAGAGTGTACTTTAATTCTGATGTTTTTTGTTTATTCTTTGTGTGGATGATCTGTCCATTGCTGAACATGGGTGTTGAAGTTTCCTACCATTACTGTATCTCCTTTTAGATATATTAATATTTGTTTTATATATTTGGGTGCTCCAGTGTTGGGTGCATATGCATGTAGAATTGTTACAGTGTCTTGCTCTTGAACATTATGTAATGGATGCTTATTAATAATTTATTTTAAATCATTCTTTATTTTATCCAAGTATGGCTACTCCTCGTTTTTGGTTTCCATTTGCATAGAATATCTTTTTAAAACTCTTTTTTTTTTGAGTAGAGTCATGGTCTCTCGATGCCTAGTCTAGAACTCCTGGCATCAAACAATCTTGCCATCTCTGCCTACCAAAGTGCTGAGATGACAGATATGAGCTACTGTGCCCATTCTGGAATATCTTTTGCCATCCCCTCAGTTTCCATCTATGTATGTCTTTGTAGGTGAAGTGAGTTTTTTGCAGACATTATGTTGGGTCTTTTAAAAAATCCATTCAGGTAGTCTGTGTCTTTCATTTGAGAATTTAATCCATTTACATTCAATGTATTATTGATAGGGAAAGCTTTACTCAGGCCATAATATTTGTTTTCTGGTCATTTATAGATCTTTTCTTTCTGTTTTTCTGTATATAATAAAGTGTTTTTCTCCAGTGGAATGTTTTGGTTCTGTGCTGTTAATTTTTGGTGTATCTGTTACAGATTTTTGCTTTGTGTTTACCATTAGGCTTACAAAAAACAGTTTATAGTCATAATATGTTATTTTAAACTGATAACAACTTTGGTTACAAAAAAAGGCAAGTAGCAAAAACTAAATTTAAACACTTCCCCACCTCCCACATTTTGACTTTTTAATGTTTCAGTTTATATCTTTTTATATTGCCTACCTCTTAACCACTTGTAATTATTATTGTTTTTAACAGTTTTGTCTTCTTAACAAACCAGAATTGCAACAATGCATAGGTGGTTCTGTGTGATGGCATCCTATAGTTTATTAAGGTATCTTCACTCTTTTTTCTTTCCCTTTCTTTTCCCTTTTCCTTTCCCTTTTCCTTTTCCTTTCCTTTCTTCTTCTTTTCTTTCTCTTCTCTTTTTTCTTTTCTTTTAAGAGACAGGTTCTTACTCTGTCACCGAGGATTGGAGTGCAGTGGTACAGTCATAGTTAACTGTAACCTCCAACTCCTGGGCTCAAGCATTGTTCCCACTTCAACCTCCTTAGTAGCTGGGATAATAGATGTGTACCACCACATCTGGCTTAAAAATTTTTTTAGAGATGTGATCTAGCTATGTTGTCCAGGCTGGTTCTTGAATTCCTGGCCCCTAGTGATACTCCCATCTTGGCCTCCTAATGTGTTGCGATTATAGTTGTGAGCCACTGCACTTGGCCAATAGTTTGGTGTTTTATTCTTCATTTTTAAGATAAAAGTGGTTTACTTGTTACTTCAGTTGCATTGTTGCGATTTTCTGAATTTGTCTGCTTTCTCTTTTTCTAATCCTGTGAGGTGTTTTGTTGTTGTTGTTGTTGTTGTTTGTGTTTGTGTTTTTTTTTTTTTTTGCCCCAAACTTGCATGCTTTTCTTTCAGATTGAAGACCTCCACTTAGCTTTTTTTTTTTTTTTTTTTTTTTTTTTAGACAATTCTGGTGAGTATGAGTTTCCTCAATTTTTGTTTGTCTGGGAAAGTTTTTATCTTTCTTCCATGTTTGAAGAATTTTTTGTACAGTTTGGGTTGGCAGTTATTTTACTTCAGGACTTTTAATATGGCATGCTATTCTCTTTTGACCTACAGGGCTTTTGCTGGAGCTAACTCCTATTGTTTCCCAGTCTCAGGAAGACTTAAAGTGAACACCAAAACTTAAATGTTGCTTTGCAACTAAATCACTGTCCTGTTGTTTCTCAGTCTGGGGAAGAAAGCGCTGCAGGTTAAATGTTACTACATAACCATATTGCTGCGTTGCCATGTTTCCTAGTCTCAGGAAATGTTAAGCAGGCATCAGCACTGAATCCTGACACTTTGGTTGTTTCTAGGCCAGGGAAAAACACTACTTGAGTACTTGGGCCCTGTGAGCATCCAGCCAGGGATTTGGAACTTATTGCCAGTCATGCCCCTTGCAGTTCATGGTGCTGGGTAGTTTCTTCATTGTGGTGCTTCTGCTGACTGGAGTGCGGAGTAGCCACCAAGATTCTTGTGCCAGTAGCTGCCATCAGCAACCCCACTCTTTGTCCCCAATTTATTCCAGGTGGTGCAGCCCTCCTGGCACCCCAGTGGTTCTCATGGAACAGGACTGGAATGGACTTTCTGCAGAGATTCCCAGATAACAGGGGAGATCGAATGTCTACATCCAGTTCCTTTCTCTCATCTTTGAACTTATCGGTCTATGGAAAGTCTCTATGGTTGGTGTTATGCTGGCCTGGGAGAGGAGCAGCACAGTCTGAACTATTTCTCTTACCACTTGCTGCTGCTTTTGATTCTGTGGACCTAGGAGGTTTCTCTTCTCCTCTGAGTTCATCATAACTTGAATATACACATCCACCCAATTCTTGCATGAGAAAGCCTGAAAGTATTCTTGTTGTATTAATAGAATAGTTTCTAGTTGTATTTATGTCAGTGGAATGATACCAGGGGATCTTCAATTCTGCCATCTTGGTGATGTCCACTTCACACAGCGTGAGATTTCTTTTCTTTTTTTTTTTTTTTTTTTTTAAATGCAGCCTAGTACCTTTGTGATCTTCTCTTGTGGAATGTATGAATGGTTCATTGTTCAACAATTCACGTATTGAGTGACATGTTTATTGTTTTTAGTTTTGGGCTCTTATAAAAAGAATAGATGGAACATTCATGTAAGGTAGTTTTGTAAATGTAAGTTTTTATTGCTTTGGGATTAATGTCAAGAGTACAATTACTGGGTGTGGTGTGCACATATTTAGTTTTATAGGAAACTACTGTACACTTTTCAGTACTGTATAAGTTAAATTTCCAGGAGCCATAAATAGGTGATTCATTTTTTTTCATTTCGTCTTCATTATTTGATGTTATGAAAAAAATTTCATGGCCATTATCATGAGTGGATGGTGTCTCATTTTTGATTTGTATTTTGGTTGCATGTGGTTTTAATTTCCATTTTCCTTGTGGCTAATGATATTGAACTTATGCTTATTTACCAGTAGTATATCTCTTTGGTAAATTGTTTGTTGATGTGTTGTGCCTAAATTCTAGTTCATTAAATTTTTTTTTTAACTGTTAGGTTTTAAGAGTTCTTTATATATTCTGTTACCAGTCCTTTGTGGGATGTGTGGTTTGCAAATGTTTTCTTCCAGTTTGTTTTGTGTCTTTTCATCCTCTGAACTCACGGTCTTTCACATAGGTAAGCATTAATTTTGATAAAGTCTAGTTTCTTAGTTTATGAATTGTGCTTTATAATTGATATCTATAACATATCTAATTTTCTCTCTTTTTTAGGTTTATTTAAAAAAAATTTTTTTTTTTTAGAGATGGGGTCTTGCTATGTTGGCCAGGCTGCTCTCAACTCCTGGGCTTAAGCGATTCTCCTTCCTCTCTCCGTATAGTTGACTTCTCATTTAAGGGTTGAGTGGATATGTATATTTAAGTTTCCATTGGGCTTTGTTGACACTCTCTGTATACTTGGGCAAACTAGAAATCCAGCACTCCTTTCTATCCCTCTTACATCTTTCTGGTGAAAGCTAGACACTAACTAATATTGCCTTGCTGAAAATAAGATAATGTGTGAGGTCACTTCTCTTATTGGGCTCTTCTGATGCAAGGGAAGGCTGGAGCATTCAGAGTGCCAACTATGCTATCCCTAATTCTGCATGGTTGATGCCAGGGTTATGTGGTAACCCAGCTCCTTCTTGGGACTTCATAGAGGGTTCAGAGTTCTGAAGAGCCTTTCATTGTCCCTGTTTATTTCTGCCACATAGGGAGAGGGAGGTGTAGCTTCCATGCAAGACCATGGTTACAATATCTTGGTGACTCAAATGGAACGTTGCCTGCTTTCACTAGGTGGAGATATAAAATAGCTCTGATTTCATCACTATTGATTGGAGCATTGCCTGGTTCTAATGAGGAAGGGATGGTATATCAGCTTTTTCTTTGGTCTTGTTGAAAATACCATGCAGTAGAATCTGTGTGTTACTTATGCTTCTACTATGTTGAGTATAGAAAATTAATTCTCCTCTTTGTTGATACCTCAGAGGAATCAGAGTGCCATCTGCCTTTGCTAGCAGTGATGGAATATAAGCTTTTTGCTTGTCCTTCTGACACTAGTCTGCTGGGTAATTGGAACACTCTGCTTGTTTCTGAGTGGTAGTAGGTGGAATGTCAGCTCCCTGCTTAGCCTCATTGCAGCCTTGGTATGTGTGTGGTGGGGAAAAAGTGAGGTGGTGTTGCATTTTTTTCCCCCACTTGGATTTTGTCTATAGTGTTTTGGATAAATTTTCAATTATGCCACTCTTTTCATGGTCCGTTGGCTAGGAGTGATGAACTTTTTTTTGGTGGCCTGGCATAGAGTTTTCTGCAGTGCCCTGTCTATAACAAATGGAAGACAATAAGGAAAGACAGAGAGTTCACCATGTTGTCATTTCCTGAGTCCCAAGGTCCCTAGGCAATTCTGTTTCTGGTTTTCTCTTGTGAATTTTTAGGCAAGTCCTAAATAGCGCTCAGTCTTAGTATTGATTATTCACAAATACTTAAGTGAGATCTTAAACTTATTGCATTTCAGTACAGATTTTTCCAGTCTGATTGATGGTAATACTACTTAATGGATCTTGGTTCTGTGGAAATTGTTCTTTTTGATCCTTTCAGATGGCTCTTTCCCTAGCCTTGGTAGTTTTCTTAACAAAGACTTAAACCTCTGTAGATCTCAAGTTATATGTGCAGGTCTCTGCTTTCTAGTATTCTGTGCCAAAAATCTCTTAGCTAAGTTGTTCTTATATTCTCAGGTCTGAGTCCCTGTGGCTTCATCTAAATTCACTCCTGTGTCATGGCCTGGGAAAATTTCAGGAGATCATTCATAGGATAATCATGGAGATTATATCACTTGTTTCCATTTTTCAGAAATGATAGTCCTGGTTAATCAGTATCCAACATTCAACTTTTGTTTCATGATTTTATTTTTTTTACCCCTTTTCTTTTCTTTTCTTTTTATTAAAGAAGTAAGAATTCCTTTGGTGCCTGTCTTTTAATATCTTTATTTTCCCAACTTTGTCTTTATTATGTTTTAAAGACTTTCCTGGGCAAATGAAGTTAGATTTCGATTTGTTTATTTTGTTATATTTTCATATTGCCTTCTACTTATGCTCAATGATACCTGGTTTTCTATTAACATAGTAAAGTTTTATCTAAAATAAAGTATAGTGTGACTGGGTTTTAAGAAAAATATTAAGCAAATTATAGTTCATTTGATTTGCGGACATTCATAAATGTGTTAGAATTATACTTGAATAACAAGTTTGGAAGATAGATTAGGAAGAGGTGGAAAACTGTCTAGGTGTGTAATGCTCTGGTAAACAAAGATCTAATTTAAATATTTTACGTTAAGACAAATACATTGTTATAATCATTTTCATTTATTTGTGAGCATACGCGTTTCCTGTTTTCAGTACTTTCTCACACCATTTTCTTTTTATCTTATGAGTTAATTGTAAGCAATTAAAATAGTGACATTTATTGAACCATCAATTTTCCCTAAGCAGGATAATTAAGTGTTTTTTTTTTTTTGTTTTTTTTTTTTGTTGTTGTTGTTGAGACAGAGTCTCACTTTGTTGCCCAGGCTAGAGTGAGTGCCGTGGCGTCAGCTTAGCTCACAGCAACCTCAGACTCCTCTGTTTAAGAGATCCTGCTGCCTCAACCTCCCAAGTAGCTGGGACTACAGGCATGCGCCACTATGCCCGGCTAATTTTTTTATATAGATTTTTAGTTGTCCATATAATGTCTTTCTATTTTTAGTAGAGACGGGGTCTCGCTCAGGCTGGTCTCGAACTCCTGACCTTGAGCGATCCACCCGCCTCAGCCTCCCAGAGTGCTAGGATTACAGGCGTGAGCCACCGCGCCCGGCCTAAGTGTTGTTTTACTTTAAAATGTTAGTAGTAGACATTCTTGGTATTAGGTCATTAAATATGAAATGTGTAATTTCAAATCAGAAGATCAGTTTATTATATCTCAAGGAAGCAGTACAATTAATCAAAGTATGCCTAAACTATTGACACAGTTTTGTCATCTCAATGGTAGCTTGTATATGCCAGCAATGAAGAAGCCAGGAGAGTGAGTGATGATGAAATTGTTAAAAGTGTTTTCCATACCTTGTTGAGAATTGAGTATTTTTCCTTGCAAGAAGTGGCCCAAAGCCTTGGAGAATTGGTAGTGAGTTGCTGCAAGGTCTGGTGAATATAGTGGATAACAGAGAGTTTTCAAGTCCAGCCTCTGTAGTTTGAGCAGCATTTTTGCAACATGTGGTTTTGCAAAAGGATTGGCCTGTCTCTCAGCTGTTTAATCGCAAGCATCCTCATCATTTCATCCCGTTGATTGCAGTAGACAACCGCTGTAATCTATAGACCAGGTTTCATGAAGCTATCATGGACAATACCAGTGCTAGACCACCAGACAGACACTGTTAGGTTTTTTTTCACAAATATTTTGTTTTGGACTGTGTTTCAGCACATCATCTTTATCCAATCTTTGTGCTGAATGCTTGTGACTGTCAAAAAGAATACAACTTTTCATCACAGGTAATATATAGAAATGGTTTGCCTTTATATTGTGACAACAAAGAAACTCAAACTTTGAGATGATTTCTCTTCTGATGCTTGTTTAGTTCAAGTGTACCCGTCTATCCAGCTTCTTTACCATGCCCATGTGTTTCAAATGGTCCAATATTGTTGGAATAGTAACATCAAACTTTGCTGTTAATGAACATGTAGGCTGAGATGGATTCACTTCCACTACAGCTTTCAGCTTATTATCCACATTGGTCTCAGTTCCCCACACAGCTCATTTTTAAGATTAAAATCATCAGAATGAAACTTCTCAAACCATTGACATACTATACATTCATTAACCACATCCTTCCCACTGTGTTGATATTTTGAGTTGCCTGTGCTAGTTCTATGACGGAATGCATATTAAAAAATAACATGAATTTTTGACTTGTCCATAGCTTCCCAAAAATTGCTGTAAAAATTTTTTTTTTGAAAGATAATCACAAGCCAAAACATGCATTTGAAAGAATGAGGATATACCCTCACAATTAAAAATAAAACCAACCAAACAAAAACCCCCCAAGAAGTGTCAAAGTGAAATTTCGGAGTTATCAACTGTCAAACATAGTACTTAAGAAAATCAGATATTTCATACATATCCCTTTGATATTCTCCAGTTTTGGACTTTCTGAGCTTTCAGAACCTGAGAGCAGTTTTTGGCATGTAAGAAGTGTGGGCAGCCCATCCCACCTCTTTGTTTCTTCCCTTACCAATCAATGCCTTGTCATTTCGGGGGTGAATACTCTAGTCCCTAACCCTATTTTGTGATCTCTGAGTAGTGGTGACATTGTTAAACAGAGGTGTGCAATAGGATTGAGTACTCGATAGCTATAGCAATAATTAGCTCAGTAATGCACATTGTTTAGGTTTTGTTCCCTTTAACTGTCTGATTACCTGCCAAATAAACTACGTCCATTCATATCTTTGTCAGGGACTCCTGGGGTAAGTCAAGCCAACATAGTAAGGCAAGAAGCATTTTAATACTGCGTTAGAATTGTAGAAGTTTTAGAATACAATTTTTGTAAATAGAACTTAATGCCAAAGCTTGAAAAAATACATATGTATGTATCATGGTAGGCACTAAATAAAAAATTTGCTTTTAATTCATCAAATACAAAGGTTGTTACTGCTTTAAGTTGTGGTATTTTCCTCTAGTTTGATCTTGAGGTCTCTGTCTCATGAGTAGGTATAAATTCTAGCCCTCTCCTGATAGGGATCCAGAAGCAGGTAGTTGTGGATGTTTACAGTGTACCTGTCATGGGATAAATCTTTATCTTGGTGGATGGCCTAATGCCTATGTTCAGCTCATGACCAGATGTCCCTGTCATAAGAAAAGTGTTTGTACAAATGATCCCTGACTTACAATGATTCCACTTAATGAGTTTTTGTCTTTACAGTGGTAAGAAAGCAATATGTATTCAGCAGCAGCAGTAGTTTGTGTGTGTACAATCATTATTTTTTAATAGGCTTCGTGTATAATTTTGCCAAATTATGTAAGTGTTCTGAGCGTGTTTAAGATTGGCTAGGTTAGTTAAACTTTATGTTTGTTAGGGTAGGTGTATTAAATGCATGTTTCGACTTACCATATTTTTAACTTGTGATGGGTTTATTGAGATATAACTGCATTGTTAGTCAAGGATCATCGCGTGCCTCCTGTCTGACCTGTGCTCAGTTTGTTCATATAAGGTACCCACCTCTCGGAGAGCTTGTACCAGGAGAATAATTAGACTTGGGTATGTCAATCAGGTGAGACAGGATACAGCACAACAAAACACATGGAATTACACAAGCAGTGTATTACATAATAGATCTGAGAGAGAAGAGGGTAGCATGCCTTGCAGGAACTCTTTGAGACACACGTGCTCAACCAGTAGAGGAGAGCCAGGGGGCTAGGGAACTGTCAGCAAAAGCCTTTTTGGGGGTTCAGGATGTTATCCAAGCAGGTTTCCCACAGGGAGTTCTAATTGGTGGGCTAAAAGCAAGCAGTTACAAATTCTAGGAGTTCACATTGTATCTGGGCAGTCCATGTTGGGTGTTGGGGTCAGTGGGGCAATTCAAATAGGTTGTATCTAGCTATTACATAGTGAGGTGGTCACGAGGACAAATATTTGGATTGATCACTTGAGGAACTGGAAAAGGGGAGAACAGGACACTGTATCAAGGGTTACTAAACCTTGCTTCTGGTATAAGGTAAATTTATACTCAAAGTGGATGCCAAGGCAACATAATTTATAATTTGCTGCAGGAATCTTATGTGAGGACATCTCCCTATTTTGTATTGCAAGAAGAATTAGTGACATTTACAAACCTAAAATTTTAATGGCTAGGTGACTTTTTGGGATTTAAAATTTTGTTTTTAATACAGGTCAAGCATCTTTAATTCAAAGATTTGAAATTTGAAATGCTCCAAAATCCAACATTTTTTCAGTTGCCACGTTGCCATAAGTGGAAAAATTCCACACTTGACCTCATGTGATGGATTGCAGTCAAAACACAGGTGCAGAACACACGGATTGTTCAGTATTCCCAAGGGAAGAAGACACTCTCAGCCCCGTTTACCTATGACGTATCTTTTCCACAGTAAGTTCAGATTTTCCCCTGTAAGCACACTGGCAGAGGCATGTGTGCAGGTAGATGTGCCAATAGTAGGTTCCCCATAGTGCCTCATGTGGGGTCAAGACCTCACTGTTTTTTGGTTATTCTGTGCTCTGTGGTATAAAGATGTTTTTGAAAATGTCAAAAAGGCCTCTGGATGCCCTTGTGGGTAACAGTGATAAGAAAAAAAGGAAGTATTAATTTTTTTTTGTAGCACAGAGAGTCAGTCTGCTGAAGAAACTGAACAGTGGTGTAAGTGTGAAAAATAACTGGAAAATACAGTGTTGGAATGATCGTCCTATGCAACCTGAAGAAACAGATAAACTGTTGAAGCTCTGTGCTTAAACTGATAAACAGAAGTTAATGAAAAATAGAAAAACACTGCATAAAGATAAAAATGAAGGTCTTGAATACGTATTGAAAGAGTGGATCTGTCAGTGTTGCAGTGAATACGTGGCACTTAATGGTATTCATAGAAAATACCTTTGTTTTCTGATCATGAAAGAAGGAGGTATCTATCATGGTGAACTGAAAATTGAAGGAAACTGTGACTCTTCAATAGGCTGGTTGCAGAAAATTAAGAAAAGAGATGCATTAAGTTTTTAAAGATTTGTAGTGATAAAGCATGTGCCGATCATGAAGCATCAGAGAAATTCATTGATGAATTTGCTAAGGTCATTGTTTATGAAAATGTGATGCCAAACAAGTCTGTAATGCGGATTAAACATCACTGTTTTGGCATTATTTCTTGAGAAAGACACTGACTATAGTTGATGAGACAGCCCCTACAGGAATTCAGGTTACTAAGGACAGTATTACGATGCTGAGATGTGCTAATGCACCAGGCCCTGTCAACTCACTCCGATAGGCGAAAGCTTGCACCCTTGTGGTTTTCAAGTAGTCCATTTCACCAGTCCATTACTAAGTTTAAAAAAAAAAAAGAAGCATAAATCACCAGGGACATATTTTCTGATAGATTTCAAAAACATTTTGTACCAGTGTCTTGTCCTTACTTCAGGGAAAGTGGGCTGATTACTGTAAGATTTTATTGTTCTTTGACAACAGTTCTCTCATCCTCCAGCTGGAATTTACATCAAAAATAATGTTTATGCCATGTACTTTTCCCAAATGTGACTTCATTAATTCAGCCATGTGACCAGGGTATTCTTAAATCAAGGAAGAATAAATATAAAAACATTTTCTTGAACAGCCTACTAGCAACAGTGAACAGAGGTGTGGCTGTGAAAGCTTTCAAAAGAAATTGACATGAAGGATGATGATGTATTTGCTGTTGCCAGCATTTGGGATGCATTCACTAAAGACACTGTTGTGCCTGACTGGCACAACCCATGGCCACTGAAAAGATGATGGACAAAGTAGTGACTTTGAAGGATTTCATGTCAAATGAGGAAGAAAAGTGCCTGGCCTCCTTACATATACAAAAAATGTTAACATACCTCAGAGTCCATCAGTAAGCTGGAAGAAATGGGTATCAAAGGAGTTTTTAACAGCGATGATGAAGCTCCAGTTGTTCATTCATTGAACAATGGTACTGAATTAAGATGATTATGATGAGAGTAATGGAGTTGACATTTTTAACACTGCAGAAAAAGTGCTTATAGATAATATGGTGAAATGTGTGATGGGCTTATTGAAGGACTGTAGCATCATCCATTCATAACAGGACAAGAAGTCATCATGTTAGCTCATAAAATTAAAGAGAGACTTCTGCTATTGTTAATGAGGCAGAAATATTTTAAAAAGCCATCCAGCAGAATGCCTCCTCATCCCTAGAGGAACCACTTCCTGGCCCCTCAACTGATGTTTCTTCTCAATTAAAAAAATGAAATACAGTGCACAGTAAAATTTTTATTAAAACTCAGCATTGTAGGTGGAGACTGAAAACCTATTGTTTGTTGTTACTATTTAACAGCTGATAGAAGTATAGTCATGTGTCTTTTAATGGTATGGATATGTTCTGAGAAATACATCTTTAAGCAACTTTGTCATTCTGTGACATCATAGAGTGTATTTGTGGTATAGCCTATTGCACATTTCGGCTATGTAATATAGCCTTTTGTTCTTAGGCTACAAACCTGAACAGCATGTGATGGTACTGAATACTGTAGGTAGTTGTAACACAATGGTAAGTATTTGTATATGTAAACATTAAAGAGGTACAGTAAAAATTCAATATTATAATCTTGTGGGGCCATCATCATATGTGCCATCGTTACCGACTGAAAATTGTTATGTGACACATGACTGCATTCTGGTTATGCTACCATGCTGTTTATTTATTCTGAACACATTATTTTTTCCACTATGTTAGTGGTATGTTTTGTTTTTACTATTAAGTACTTATGAGTAAATAAGTGTGAGAAAATGATTGTATATTGGTAGCGTATAAATTCAGAGTCAGGAATGATGGTGATGCCTAACAACCATAGTTCAACCAGGAGTGGTGGAGATAATAATACCTTTGCTTTCTGATGGTTCAGTGTATACAAACTTTTTTTTAAGCACAAAATTATTAAAAGTATTATATAAAATTACCTTCAGGCTGTGTGTATGAGGTGTCTCTAAAACACAAATGAATTTCATGTTTAGACTTGGCACCTGTCCTCAACCTATGTGTTTATGAATAGGCAAGTATTTCAAAATGAAAAAAAAATAAAAAATCTGAAATCCAAGACATGGTCCCAAGCATTTTGGAAAATAAGGGTTGCTCAACCTGTACTTTAAAATACTCTTGGTTTCTTTTTAGTTCTACTTTTCTCATAACTTTAAAATTGATTCCAATTCAAAAAGTAGAGAGAACCAGAGAAAGTAGAGAGAGAACAGAGGAACATAATCTGATGATTTTGTTATCCCTCAATGTCTTTTAGATTTGTTCTAGAGGATTCTTCCAGTTGATTTTTGATTTCAGGGTGTACTTGATTAAATAGAAAGTGAACTGTTTCCAAGTTTTTTGGCTTCTGTGTTACCTGTTTGATCCATGGTTTCTTTTAAATGTATTGTAATACATGGTAGAATATTTGAAACCCAAAACATTTTGTGTACTTAATTTCTTATTAATATGTTTATAATATGTATAAAATATTTCATAAAAGTTCTTTTATCTTTTTTTTTTTTTTTTTTTTTAACAGAATGCTGCCTTCTTGTATGGCCTTGGTTTGGTCTACTTCTATTACAATGCATTTCATTGGTAAGTTGACTTACACCATGTAGTTTCGGTAAATTGTGTGTGTGTGTGTGTGTGTGTGTGTGTGTAACAAACATAAAATATTTTAATGTCCATTGCCATACATTTTTAGTAGTATCATTTTTACCTTTTGAGACTTCTAATGAGGTTTGACCACACTGCCTCCACTCAAAACCCATGCTGATATAGGTGTGTTGGCCAGTAACAGGTAACTTGATTATAAACCATTAACATCTTGCTAACTCTAGTAACCTGATTTATTTATTTTTCATTCATTCATTCGTTCATTCATTTATAGATAGAGTCTCACTCTGTTGCCCAGGCTGGAGTGAGTGCCATGGCATCTGCCTAGCTCATTGCAACCTCAAATTCCTGGGCTCAAGCGATCCTCCTGCCTCAGCCTCCTAAGTAGCTGGGACTACAGGCATGCGCCACCATGCCCGGCTAGTTTTATATATATATATATATATATATATTTAGTTGTCCAGCTCATTTCTTCCTAATTTTAGTAGAGACGGGATCTCGCTCTTGCTCAGGCTGGTTGAGAACTCTTGAGCTCCAACGATCCACCCACCTGGGCCTCCCAGAGTGCTAGGATTACAGGCGTGAGCCATCGTGCCCCGCCTAGTAACCTGATTTAAACTATCAACTTCCTACTAATAAAAATAATGATATGTCCTTCAGTGTTGAGGATTAACTATGATAGTAATATATAAGATTTGTAAATGGTAAAGTGTAGGAAACCTTTTTAGCCCTGTTCCTGTTCCCTCCCACCCCTGCATTTGAGTGCTGTTAGAGTCCAAAGGAAGATAATTGAGTACATAGCTTAAGATTTGCAACAATGTTGTGTAAGTTACCCTAAATATTTATTACGGAGTTCTTAAATATGCATTTATATAATTATTTGATATGGCTTTCCACAGATGAATATTTAATTTTTACATGGTTAGCTTTTCCTACCATTTATTTTTCTTCTGCTGCTGCTTTTGGGCCATTTAATTATGTCAAGTTTAGACATAGTGAATTGTTTGTGAGGTGCCCTGTGGATTAGAGATGCTTATAATCATTTTGGTTTTTTGTGAATGATGCATTACTTTAAAAGATCTTAAACCTACCTTTTTGTGTAATGAGTCATATTTAAAGTCAAGAGGAGATTGGGACCAGTTTGAGGTCTGTGTAAGCTTCCTGAAGATCTTACTAATAGAATTCACAATTCTGAACTTTTAGAAATTTAAAAGGTCTTAGAAATCACTTAGTTTATTGTCTTAATTATATCGATGGGGGAAATAAGATGCGTTAATTTTTATTCTCTGTTATTTAACCATTTATGTAGTGACATAAGCAGGCCTGGTGTTCTGGTCTTCAGTCTAATAATTTAAAGCATAATTTCTACTGAAAGAAAAAATAGCGTATTTTGTACATGCTTATAAGTGATGTTGGAATCCTAACATCTTTCTGGTCACTTATAATTGGAAAGAGTATAGAAGGTTGCAAAAGTCAGTGGTAGGGCCAGGTGTGGTGGCCCACGCCTGTAATCCTAGCACTCTGGGAGGCCCAGGTGGGAGGATCTCTTAAGCTTAGGAATTGGAAACCAGCCTGAGCAAGATCTTGAGCCCAGGAGTTTGAGGTTACAGTGAGCTATGATGACCCACTGCTGCACAGTAGCCGGGTGATAGTGCAACTCTGTCTCCAAGAAAAAAAAAAAAAAAAAATCAGTGGTAGAGATGGTAAAGATTAGGGAGTTATATTTAGAAATGGGCAATAAGTTGTACTAAATGGAGTAATTTATTATATTTTGCCGTATGTAAAGAAAGATAGTTATTTTTAAATCAAAATTTATAATTGTTTCTGTGGGCATACAGATAAAATCATTTTAGCTAGCCAGAACTAATGTAAGTGAAATCTCTAAAACTGGTGACAAATCACTGTACCTATTAACAGTAGATGAGTGTACATCATGTTGACGTACATAGTTTTCACATAGTTAAAATAACTCATGTTCTCTGTAGATTGAAGATAAGAATGTATAGTCAGTAGAGGGATAAAGCCAGCATGGATTCACAGTATTAGTTGCTTTAATATGTATATGACTGTGCTAAGTTAGGTGCTAATAGTTGTGAAAGATTCATGTGTCATTTTTAAATGATCTCTATATGATTTCCCAAAACCCCCTATATTTTAAATTGCCTAGCTTCACAATAAATGAATATATAATCACACAAATTTAGAATTAGGAAATGAATTATTAAAATAACCTATTAAAAGCATGTGGAGTATTGCTTTGTCCTATTTTGTGGGATAACTTGTATCTACGTCTTTTTGTGCTGTATAGAAAATTGACATTTGCTTTGGAAACATCTAAGATTCTAAATAGTGATGTTTAAGGTGTTTGGAGATAGAGTAATTTAGATTCAAATAGATTTTTTTTTGTCTCTTATGTGTCATACTTGTTTTTGAGGAAGTAATAATTTACATAATTCAATTTATAAAAGACACTCAATACATTCATTGGAAAATTACTCTCCTTTTCTCTGGATTTTCTCTATTAGTAATCAATACCTGTTAAAAGATAAAATAAGATAGTGTAGAATTAGGACAAAGGTTGATTGGTAGGCCAATGAGTATTGAATTAAGATTGGACAACCCACAAATAGTTCCATATGGACTTGATTTATGACAAGGTGATTTATGATAGGTGCTTGATTTATGAGAAAAGTGGCACTATAATGTATGAGATTAGACTGGTCTATTCTACAATCTATATTACTATAGGAAATCCATGTGAAAAAAATTAAAGTTGACTGCTATGTATATTACATACTTGTTATAGTTTCCCAGGTGGATTGTAAATCAAAATGTGAAAGGCAAAAGTAAAGCTTTTAAAAGTAGATATCTGAGGATCAGAATAGAACCAGGATTAATACCCTCAGCCTCTGACATTCTTGAGAACTTTCCTGCCTCCCCTCTCTCTGAGATGTTTCAGAGAGATTTATATTATTTAACACTGAAATTTTTATCAGATCTTCAAATATTGTTGAAAATATTTAACAAATATTTGTTAATTATTTGTTAAATAGTTAGCAAAATTAAGAAGTTATTCTGAGCTTTCTAATTTCTTTCTAATCTTTTTATACTATTCATTCATATTGTTTTTATAAAACTGGTATTTACATTAAAATTGAGTAATCAGAATGTTTCTGATACTAACAAGAGGAATACACATAAGTTTAAAAATTTACAGTTTCTTATGTCTTTTTTTTCAGGGCAATTAAAGCATTTCAAGATGTGCTTTATGTTGACCCCAGCTTTTGTCGAGCCAAGGAAATTCATTTACGACTTGGGCTTATGTTCAAAGTGAATACAGACTATGAATCTAGTTTAAAGGTAGGTGGTTCAGATATTTCCCAGATACACTGTTTCATTTGTGAGTGTGTGTGCACCCTGAAGCATGCTGTTAAATGTTATTGAGAAGTATTGGAATTTATATTAGCAATATAAAAAAATCAGAAAGTTTAGGATATTAACTAAAAGATAAAGAAGACTTGGGCTTGGGTTTCAAAATACAGAATAGGTGCTGAGACTTGCAAGGCAACTTTTTGGCACTGTAAGATTTTATTTTGTTTTGTTTTGCTTTAATTTTTTTAAAAAGTAAATGATTAGGAGTTGGTTGTTTTGATTTCATTTGCATATCAACATATGGTAAGTGACTGTCACTATACAGAGGAGAGTCAATTAGTGATGCTGTAAAGGCAAACTAATTATTTTTCATTGTTTTTTAAAGGTGGAGGATGTATGTGATTTAAGATTAGGGTTTACATTGAACTCACTAACATGAAAATGCTAATTAAATATTTATTTAAATTTACATTGTTTGGGGTTCTCCAAACCATCCTTAAGCTCACTAATTTGTTAGGACTCAAAAGAATTCAGATGACAATTACATTAATGTGTACAATTTATTGCAGTGAAAGAATATAGATTAAATTATCAAAGGAAAAAGACATATAAGTCATAGTCCAGGAAAGAGACCAGGCACAAGATTTTATTTATCCTCTCCTGTTGCTGTTTTATAAGCAGCACTTTATTCTCTCTGCAACTGTGTGTGGCAACATGAAGAGAATGTTGTCTACCAGCAGAGTTCTTTGAGACTTGATTTTCAGGGTTTTTAACACATTGACTGCCACCCTAAAAATTCTTTTTTTCTTGGGGCCTGGTGTTTTATTACGAAAATAGAATAAAAACTTTGAAAACAAAAGGATCCTTTCTGATTTAATGAAAAACTTTTTTTTTTTTTTATTGTTTTCTGTGTGTGAGTTATACTCATCTTGAAAAATAGTTCCCATGGATCCTACAGTGAAGAGATATGTGGGTTACATATGCTTCATGAGGCCCCAGGCTCAAAACTAGCATGAGTTAAATAAAACTCACTTGACAGTTAATGTGTTAATTGGGGTTTGGTCATGTTAGCCATGGAGCCACCAACTGCATGGCTGGCCCTGCATGGCTGACCCCATCACTCAGTTTCCAGCTCCTGCAGAGACAGTTCTGACTGATACCATGTAGTCCCAAGTCCCCCAACCCCCATAAATTACATTGTTAGCATAAACTGTCTGGAATGACCAAAAGACCCAAAGATAAACAAAGACACTGTTGTCGGGCAGGATATTTCAGTGGCTTAGAGATTATTGTCACCTTTCTTTGAATATGCATAGTGTGGCCAACCCAGACTTGCTGTGTTAAGGCCTTACTACATGCTGTACTTATTCAGGACCGTAATTGTTTTAGATTTTATTTATTTATTTATTTATTTATTTTTTGGATACAGAGTCTCACTCTGTTGCCTAGGCTAGAGTGCCATGGCCTCAGACTAGCTCTCAGCAACCTGAAACTACTGGGCTTAAACAATCCTTCCCCCTCAGCCTCCTGAGTAGCTGGGACTACAGGCATGTGCCACCATTCCTGGCTAGTTTTTTCTATGTATTTTTAGTTGTCCAGCTAATTTTCTTCTATTTTTAGTAGAGACGGGGTCTTTCTTGCTCTTGCTCAGGCTGGTCTCGAACTCCTGAGCTCAAACAATCCCACTACCTAGGCCTCCCAGAGTGCTAGGATTACAGATGTGAGCCACTGTGCCCGGCCATTGTTTTAAATGTTAAAGTACAAAATTATGCAAACCATTTCTACATTTTATGAATTTTTGAAAGAATGATATGGATGGCACACAGATGGATCAACTCAAAACATTAAAACAGTTGCAAGTGACTATGAAGAATTTAGATGATGCTGTGGTCAAAGTGCAGCTGAGAAGTAAGTACAAGGTTAAGTGTAACTGATACAGAGACTGAGACAGAAGTTTTCATTTTTACTCAAATTTAGAGTAATATTACTATTTGGGATACTCATGAGTTTGAAATTGAAAATAAGTACAACTATGCCAGCTTGTCGATTTTTAATCCTCTGTTAGATACTCACTACATATAGTAGTCTATTCACAGCAAAAAATAAACATAGTATAATTTTCTCATATTTGTTTTACTACAGCAATGTTTGTGATAGTGTTCTCTGGAAATATATTGGAGGGAATAAGTAATAGGGATGAAAGATCATTTTTATCCACAAATATTAAATGTATAAATAAAACCCAGTGGGAGAAGGATTTAACCTGCTAATATTATAGTGCTATCTTAAAGAATTCTAGTGATGCAAAGGTCCTGTGGCAGTATTGAATGTCCTTTAGGCAGAGAATAGTTAGATGGCTCATTGCTGTGAGTTCACAGGCTCACTGAAAGTGTTCTTGCTTATTTATAGTAACAGACACATTCATTCCTATATGCACTTTTGTTTGATTAGGCATGGGTAAAGACTAACAAACCTTCAAGTTACGCTGATTTTAGCAAAAATATCTTAGACAACATGAGGTTTTTGTTGTCTTTGCCATTCTTTTATTTAAAACACCTGAAAACTCTCATATGTATTTCCGTTGTATAGAAACAGAAAGTTTTTGACACGAATCTGTCTCTTAGTGTGAGTGAACATGTCATTTGATTTTTATCCCATCCTGATATTTGCTTTTTAAGCTTTCCCTACCAATAGAAATATACCTTGTCTATTGTTGGAATTGTTGTAGGGATCAATAATTTTAACTGAGGAAGCAATATTTCTGTATATTACTTGTAAGTACTTAAGTATTTAAAATGAATAAAGGTGGGAATCAGAATGAATGTCTCTCTTTTCGAGGTCTTTGAATTTTCTAAATTAGACTGGTTAGTAATTTACTTCAGCCAGCTAGATGTAGAACCTCTGATGACTTTTGTACTGCACAAACGTGTTTTCCTAGGAGAATACATTAGGAGGCTAGACACTTTAGGCTTCAGTCTTATAAATTCCAACTCAATAACAGGAAGTCCAGCCTGGACTGATTAGCTGATTCAGCTTATTAAGATACCTCATCTAGGGTCCATGTTCTCTTTTGTTTTCTATTTACTTTTTCCATCTTTGATATAAGAAAGTTACCAGGTGTAATTAATTAAGTGAATTGTTTCTTTTACCTTTTATGGGGACATATAGTGTACTTAGCTACTTAGTATAATATTGGGAATAAGTATGTGCTCAACAAATAATAATTGCCATTCTTACCTTTATTTGGGGAATAGAAAAGAGCATACATAGTTTCCCGTTGGCTGTCTTCAAGAATAAGGAATAGCTCAAGCCTTCAGGAAATTTTGCCTTGACTTTCATTTGTGAGAAATAGGCTTTGTGCTCATTCTCAAGTGATACCCTATCAGAAGGATGATATTATTCATAGTCTCATTCTTGAGCAAGGTTTAGTTCTTCAAGAAGGGCATAGAATGAATATACTGGGGTAGAAAAGAGTATCAACTCTTGTCTTCTCTGACTCATTTGCTTCCATTAGTTCCACAAAAGAGTATGTATATGGTATTTTGTAACTGGTAAATTACTTAAATAAAATACGGATTGTTTTCACACAGTAAATAGCCCTCTTTCTTGTTCATATGCTGTTCATTACAGGGCCTCCTATTTCATTTCTGTTCCTGAAAATGACAAAAATATATCCCTGAAACATATTCATTCAGCTTTAATATAAACAGCGATTGAGGTAATAAATTGTAGTTTTAAAATTTGATGCTGACACTTAACTAAATGTGTGCCTTGGCTAAGGTGCCTACCTATTCTGATTCTTTTTGTGTTTGTAGACTCAGAATAACTATTTCAGCCTCATAAGACATAGGGAATAGTTAGTTCCTCTGAAAGTATCGGGCAAATAAAATTTCACGCAGTGTCCCAATCTCTTAAGTTCTACTTCTGTTACCTAAATTGTGTCTAACTTGGGGTCAATATACAGTATTTGTGAATTCTGTATTTTTCTATGATAGAATTTAATCGAGTTTTACAAAAGTGAAGTTAATTCTCAGACTATTTTCAATCTTATATAATCTTATTCTTCAATTCAGTGATTTATATGAATAAAATTTTCATGTTTAGTACATTGTAGAAAGAGCATTTGTCAATTTGGGAATGAGATTAAAACTGTATATAAATTATTCTATTTCAGAGTTTCACATTTTTTTATTTTTCCCCTTCAGGTAATACTTAGCATTTTACTTTATTGCTCTTATTAATTATAAGTGGTACTTATAATAAACATTTATTATGCTTACTATTTGAAGCAATAGATTACTTGAACAAAAATAGGCTAATTTTGGCAATTAGCTTTATATAATGCCTACAACCTTCCTTAAACCGCTAAACTGTTTAAGGGTAATATATACAAATATGATGGAAAACACTGTATTTGATTCTTTCTTTATGCCTTAATAGTAGTCCATTTTGTATACATGCCACATTTTCTTTATTTGTCTTGCATATCTTGACTGTTGTAAGCAGTGCTGCAGTAAACACTGGAGTGCAAGTATCTCTTCAATATATTGATTCAGTTACTTTCGGTAAAGTAACTCCTACTCACCCATTTAGATCCTATCTTAGTAACACTTTCTCAAGGAGGCATCCTTTCCTAGGTTAGATGTAGGCCCTGTGTACTGTGCTTTCATTTGAAATTCTTGCCACAGTTAAACTGAATTGATTGTATGAGGGTAATTATTTACTTTAATGCTTCTCTCTAGCTAGAGCTTCTCGCTTGAGGGATCATGTTTGTTTATTGTTATATCTACAGCATATACCCTCAGTAGGCACTCAGTTTTCTGTCAAATGAATATGCTAAAATTTGAGGGCTCTATTTGTGTAGCAGTTACCAAGCTCAAGGTATACATTGATGAATAACATTCTCCTTTGATTGTAAATAAGAATGGGAGATTTTTGAAAAATGTGTTTAATTGAAGAGAGTTTTTTTGTTTGTTTGTTTTCTGTTTAAGCTATGAATATGAGTGTCTTACTGTGCTGCCCAAGCTGTAATCCAGTAGCTGTTCGCAGGCACAATCATAGCATACCACAGCCTCAAACGCTTGGCCTCAAGCTATCCTCCTGCCTCAGCCTCTCAAGTATTAATAACTGGAGCTACAGGTGCACACCATAGCACCTGGAAAGGAAATTTTAAAAGGTTAATAGAGCAAATAAACATAGAATGGTCCTCTCCTATCTGAAGCTTTGCTTTCAGGGGCATTAGTTATCTATGGTCAACCTCAATCCAAAAATATTAAGTGGAAAATTCCAGAAATAAACAGTTTATGAGTTTTAAATTGCGTACCCTTCTGAGTAGCATGATGAAATGTCATGTTGTCTTTGCTCTGTTCTGATTGAGTCATTTGTTTCTCCAACACATTCATACTAGTACTGTACATCACCTGTCCTTTAGTAACTTAGTAGCTGTTTCTCAGTTATCAGATAAAAAACATACATACGTAGATTTGGTATTAACTGTGGTTTGATACATGCAGTCAGGTTCTTGGAATGTATCTCTCAAGAATGAGGGGAGACTACTATATTTTGAATCATCTCAAATATACTTTATAACTTTGTTTTTAAAGTATATAACTTTGTTTTTAGTGCCCTCATTTTATATTTAGATGCATTAGAGTTGGGCTTGAGTAATGCTTCTTTAATTGACACAGACTAAACTCAGTATAATAAAATACCTTATAATATGTATAACAATATATATCACATGTATATTAAGTATACTTTCTTTTTAATAGTTCACATATTTATGTTATGTATTATTTATAATGGGTTATATTTGCATCTGTATATAAACATTTGTTTATAAATAAACATTGCTTTCATAAAGTGTTATGGACAAATGCTTTGATATTGAACAAAGATACATTTAGTTGTCTTAATAGAGAAAATGTTATATTAACATTGCTTTCAAAATTAGGGTCAGATTTTAGTGGGTTATTCCTAATGCTTATTGATATCTAGTACAACCACATTTTGGTCAGAACGATATACAGACTCCTATGGGGGCAGTAAAGGCTGTTGCCTTTGGAAATCCAGCAAGGACTTTGAAAATGTAGGTTTGAATCCTAGGCTCGGATATTTTAAGAGGCTAATTTAATGTTTGTTAGACAGACAAGAAGAGAACTGTGAGGAAATAAATTTCTGTTCTTTATAAATTAAAAAAAAAAAAGAAGGGAATGAGGGACTGGAAGGAGTATTGTGGTTCAGAGTACCTTGGATGAAAGGGTGTGGGATCCTTCCATTTTTAAGAAATGGGAAATACAGCAATGTGACTGAAGTTTACTTAGTGATAACAAATTTTTTTTTTCTCACTTGTGATAGAGTCTCACTTTGTTGCCCAGTCCAGAGTGGCTAGTCCGCTGTGGCGTCAGCCTAGTTCACAGCAACCTCAAATTCCTGGGCTTAAGTGATCCTCCTACCTCAGGCTCCTAAGTAGCTGGGACTACAGGCCTAGGCCACCACACCCAGCTAGTTTTTTCTATTTTTAGTAGAGATGGGGCCTCACTCTTGCTCAGGCTGGGCTCAAACTCCTGACCTCAAGTGATCCTTTCCCCTTGGCCTCCCAGGTTGCTAGGATTACATGTGTGAGCCCCCTCGTCTGGCCAGTGATAAAATTTGTGTAGGACTGAACTATGAGCATCTCGCTATAGATGCAGAATGATTTTTACAGTAATTGGTAGAGCTAGGGATATTGAATTTTATTGTTCAGTAATGGAATATTCACGTGACTTTCAGTATTGAGAAACATAATTTGATTGACATTTTGTTTTAGATGTAGCACTCTTCTAAAACTTTAGTGAATTTTTTTGAGGGTTGAATGACTCTATGGTGAGGATTGTGTACTGGAAATGAAGGCATGAGATTGTATCATTTTCATTTCATTTCTTTTAGTCTCTTAATGTTGACTTTTGGTAGTGGTATTTAATTTTGCATATTGTGAGGTTTTGTGCATATATTTAATTTCCTCTAAGTATTTAGTCATGTTGTAGTCTTCTCATCTGCATGCTTTAAAATACACATTTTTAAAATGTTTGCTGTTTGAAAATGTTTGACATTTTTTATTGTTTGGGATTTGGGATAGTAAAGCAGTAGTTTTCCTGTTGGATTCAAAATTTTGACTGATTCTGGCAGGTGTCACTTGATAGATTTTTGAATAATGACAGATTAAATGTAGACTGGGCAGTTTGAATTATATACATATTTTTTCTTCCTGAGATTTTACTAAAGTAGTAGTACTGAAGTACTGTCACCTTATAATTTGTTTTCAGGTCAGTTTTTATCCTTTGATGACTCATTTATGACAGGTCTGCATTCACACACACGTGCACACACACACATCATAGTTTGTTAATCCACTTATGGGCACTTTACACATCTTTGTGATTATGAATTGTGCTAGGTGTTCTTTTGATAAACATGAGTGCAAGTGTTCTTTTCATAAAATGACTGTTTTCCTTTGGGTGGATACTCGGTACTGAGATTACTGGGTCTAATGGTAAATCTATACTTTTTTGAGGACTCTCTGTACTGTTCTCCATAGAGGTTGTGCTAATTTATAGTCCCACCAGCAGTGTTTAAGTGATCCTTTCTTTCTGCATCCATGCCTGCATCTACTGTCTTTTTTTGGTTGGTTGGTTGGTTTTGTGTTGTTTCTAATAAATAACCATTCTGACAGGGGTGATACCTCATTGTGCTTTTAATTTGCATTTCCCTGAGATTAGCAATGCTGACCATTTTTCCGTGTTTATTGGCCATTACTCTGTCTTCTTTTGAAAACATCTGTTTGTGTCTTTTGCCCACTTTTTAATGGGGTTGTTTATTTTTTCTTTCTGATTTGTTTGAGTTTTTTGTAGATTATGGATATTAGCTCCTTTATTGGATGTATAGTTTGCAAATATTTTCTCTCATTCTCTAGGTTGTATATTTATTGTGTTGATTATTTCCTTTGCTATGCACAAGCTTTTTTTTTTTTTTTTTTTTTTTTTTGAGACAGAGTCTCACTCTGTTGCCCAGGCTAGAGTGAGTGCCGTGGCGTCAGCCTAGCTCACAGCAACCTCAAACTCCTGGGCTCAAGAGATCCTCCCGCCTCAGCCTCCCGAGTAGCTGGGACTACAGGCATGCGCCACCATGCCCGGCTAATTTTTTCTATATATATTTTTAGCTGTCCATATAATTTCTTTCTATTTTTAGTAGAGATGGGGTCTCGCTCTTGCTCAGGCTGGTCTCGAACTCCTGAGCTCAAACGATCCGCCCACCTCGGCCTCCCAGAGTGCTAGGATTA
>JAPYYL010000031.1:1228837-1252713 GCA_028534055.1 Eulemur mongoz
GCACAAGCTTTTTAATTTTATCAAGTCACATTTATTTATTTTTGTTATTGCCATGATTGCCTTTGAGGTCAACTCTTGCGCTGGGGCTCCTCCCAGACACTTCTTGTTAACTGAGAGTTCTCATTGAGTAAGTATAGTTAGGTTCTCAATTATTCCCACACTGGTTTTACATTGAAACTTAATTTGTAAACCTTGTTGAATATGATTTCTTTTTCCAAAGAAGATGCTATTGGGGTTACATGAATTAGTTGTCATTTTAAACATTAAATATCAATATGCCTAGCACAATTGAAAATATTTGCATTGTACATAAGAATGATCTTTTTATAAGTTATTTTAAAGTAGTTTGTCCTTTGTTTAATTGTATTGTAGTTGATTCTTTTAATTCTTGAAAATTAGTGGATGCTCTGAAAATTAAGCATCGTGGGAGTGGTTTGTAAGGAATTTTACAGAGACTTAATCATTTTTTAAGTTAAAAGAATTCTAGTGTCATCTCCTGTTAAATATTTATAAATTATATGCATCGTATGTTCTGTGTTTTTAGTAGTAACTCATCCTTTCTATAAATGAAGAATGTTATAAGTTGGTTTATATTCTTTTTAGGTTTATATGATAGAGGTAGAGCTATAAGTGTTATAATAGTTCATAAATAACTTTATGTATTTTACACACAATTCATATGAATTTTAAAAGAACAACTGTGTTTCACATGAGTTTGAAATGGGTTACTTGATACACATTACCAGGAGTTACAGGTTTGAAGTGTCTTAAAGTATACTGATGTTAAAAGCAGTTACATTTTATTCTTCATGTTAACTCTCACAGTATTGTTATCTAATTTGGTTTTGAAAGTTCCAGTCTCATTTTAAGACAAGCAGTGCTATTCTTAAAAAAAAAAAAAAAAACAACACTGAATTTTCCAGATTTGAAAGTAATGAATTGAAGCACACGTCTAATTTAAACATTTCTATAGCATATTTTATTTACCTGAAGACTCATGTCCAGAGTTTTTTTCATGTAATCAAATATACATGTTAATTTTTCATCACATTTTTCATTCTTAACTATTTCATGGAATTAACTTCAATTTTCAGCAATAAATTTTGAATAATAATTTTATTTTGTTAAGTAGTACATTTTAGTTGTATAACATAGTTTCATTACTTTGTGATAGACCTAAAAAGATTAAAATGGAAAAATTCATTTTCTGCAACTAAATTTAGTGCATTAATATTTTCACTTTCTTCCTGCAGCATTTTCAGTTAGCTTTGATTGACTGTAATCCCTGTACTTTGTCCAGTGCTGAAAGTAAGTATTTTTAAATGCAATTTTTTTTTTCTTTTGAGCATGAAAATATCTGTAGGTTGTTTCAAATCATGACTATGAATATGTTTTTATGTCTATTATATCTTTTTTTCTGTTAATTACTGAGAAGAGGGATGTGAAGGCATGTGTTTGATTCAGAAGACTTAAATACATTGTAGTTCCATTGACTCAAGTATTTTTTTTTTAAGACAATCAGCATTATTATTTGATAACTATAGAAATGTCTGGTACCTCACACAGCACTGACAAATAGTGATTGCCTAGTTTACATTAGGTATTAGTAGTTTATTCCTTCATGTTGTTTATCTTTTTAAATAGAAAAGTTATTTCTCTCTTTTTAATGTTTTATGACTTTGACGTTTCATTGGCCTTGACTGTTCTTTGAAACTTTTCCATGTACTTGTGATGTTGCAGAAATCAGAGGTTTTCAAAGCTAAGTTAAAAAAAAAATCCCAAACTTGAATGAAAAGATATTTTTATTTTATGAATAAATTACCAATGTGTAATTTAAAAAATAAATACATAATGCTTTTGGAGCTATTTAAGATGAATGACTCCAAGTAATATTTTTGAAAAGAATCAGGTGATGTGAAACTTTATGACTTTAAGTTAACAATGTGTATTTCACTACTAAAGTTTAATTTTAAGACTTTAATATCTATATTTATCAATTTCAATCAATAATTTAAAATTGCCATATTGAACATTTTCCTAGTTGTACAATTATGGTCCTCTATTAATGTATATTTAAAAATGAAATATGGAGATTTTTACCTTACAAAAGACACACACTATGGTTTTTGGCATGATGAGGCCAGAGACATGAGACTAAATCTGGAGTAGGTTCAGATGGCATTAGGATGCCAGTTACCAATGCTCTTTCCTTATTATCTTCAGTAGATGGGTACAAATTTGGTGAAAATGGGACATGGAGTCTTTTCCATCTTTTCTCTTTTCTTAACCTGTAATCCAGTTTCCCTGCAGTATTTCATTGAGGTGAGATTTTTTTATTAAGTAGATTTGATACAGTAAGGAAAGCTATGTTGGGAAAGGGGAGAGAGGATGAAGAAAACCTCTTAACTTACGCAGACAAAGAGGTATTGATACATATGTAGGATTTTTTGTTTGGTTTTGTTTTTGTTTTTAGGGGGCTATTATCTTTGGATAGTACTTCCTTTTTCTGTAAAGAAAATATTTTTATTTTCCTCATAGCTAGTTAGTTAAATCTTGATATTTAACTGTTTATAAAGAAACAACTTTGTTCCAATTTTTTTTATTTTTGTTAAGCCAAAATTGTAGGGTAATCTAATGCAGTAGTCTCCACTGAGGGTGCAGGGAACTTGCAAGAAAGCTGGGGAACGTTTTGTAAGAGACAGCTTTAGGTTCACTGAATCAGAATCTTTTAGACGCTGAGTTTAGCAATTGGCAATTTTATCAAGCTTCTCAGGTAGAATTTATCTTTACAACTTTAATTAAGAGAAAATGAGAGTGAGGAATAGGGAGGAAAGAAAAGGAAGGAGAGAAAGAGGAAGATCAGCAGAATTTCATGATTGTTATGGGACTTTTCTTTAAAAAAAAATCCACATAAATATTCTGCGTATAATTTTGAAGTTTCTTATAGGTAGAAGAACCTACAGCAAAACAAGAAGAGAGATCTTATCTTTGAATACAAATCATAAAATTCAGATATCTGGGATTTAGTTGTAATTATTTATTTTGATTTAGTTGAATTTCTCATTGTTTTTGTTGAATCATTCATGTTCTAGTGATATGGTAATGGGCATCAAGAAGAGCTGAAAAAAGAAACAAAAGTATTCTTCCTTTATTGGATTTATTATCATGTGTTTTATTATCTTGTTCTTTGGGTGGTTTGACCTATTTTCTTTTTCTTCTTTAAATAAATAACATCAAATTCTGAAGAATTCAAAGAAAACTCATTTCCCCTGTGTAGTATCCTGATCTGTGACTTTAAGAAAAAAATGTTTATATGAGATTTAATATAAAGGAAAAACACAGTGTTATTCAAAAGCATTTCTTTATTTTATAGTAACTTTATCGATTTTTTAATGTAGAAGTTTTGAATGCCATGTATTAAGATATATACATTTAAAAGGTTCTGTTTACTTAATATTTGGACCAGAAATTTTTATGAAGTATACTTACCTGTTGTAGATTTTAATGTTATTAGTTGTAAATGATTAAAATTTTATTTAATAATAATTTATAATGAATGATTTTTCTTGGCATGCTCATGGTCTTTGGTAGATTTAATTGTATATTGTTTTATTAAAAACAAAAGTTATACTTCTAATTCAAATGTATATTGTATAGTTTTAGCATTTGCTTATGTTTCATATTTTGTATTATGCCTACTTTTGTTTTACTTTATTATCTTAAACTTAACTATATTGTAATTGATCTTTTCCCATGATCCATTACAGTTCAATTTCATATTGCCCACTTATATGAAACTCAGGTAGGTGTTTTAACTTACCTTTCTTAAAACAAGAACAAGAAATAACAAATGACAAAATATTCAGTTGTGCTTTAATTTTATGCTTTAAGTGAAATAAATGTTAGGCAATTTAATTGAGATCTGAGTGTTACACTCTTGAATACATTTAGTGATTTATACTTATTAAATGTGTTTGAAATTTTATTGGTGAACAAGTTATTTGACACAAATGAAGACAAATGGAGATTAGTATTCAGTGTGTGTATAGTAGTTTTTGTAGCTACCTTAAACTATGTTTGATTTATTTCCTAAACACAGCACTTGCTGTGTGTACCAAGTGTCATTTACTATGATTTGTCTTTACAGCTATATTAAAAAAACTGTCTGCTTTCTTTATGTGTAAAGTTTAGTTTTCTTTTCAAAATATTTATGGTTGTAAGTAAGACATTGTCATGTAAGTTTCTTCTGTTTTTCTCCAAAGTTGAAATATCTCTTCAGTATCTTATTATTTGAAATGGACTGTAGAATTACCACTACTTCAAGACGGTTTTCATTTTACAATTATTTTAATTTCAGATATGGTCTGTCACAGATTTTGTTTGCCTGTATGATTAAAATGATAATAACGTACAAATTTACATCCTTTGGTAGAAAATTGGAAAGAAATTGGAAGAGACTAAGAAAATAGAGTTTACCCATAATATGAGTAACTGAACAGTTTGAATTTCAAATGTGAAATATAACATCAGTTTAATGGCAGTATTTTTGGGGAAAAAACTTTTTATATGTATATTTAATTTGGAGGGTCTACCCTTATGTGTCTAGTACAAGTACAAAATAGTGAGGTTTGAGGTAGAACTGTTACAAAATCATGTCCAAAACTGGAAAGATGCTGCTATCTCCCATTATTTATATTATTAGGACATGCAGTAATACATAGATCATCTCAGAGGCTGGTTTCCAAATTCAGCTATGGCAGGGCTTTCATGGGAGGTTTTAAAAAATTATCATTCAGCTTCTTTACCCTACCTCCACCTTTGCCCCAGCAGGTGCGCGCGCGTGTGTGCATGTGTGTGGACACACACACACTCACTCTCTATCCTTAGATGTACTGAATCAGAGTTGATGAATACTCAAGTCAGGATATTCTGCTAGTCTAGGGATTTCTTGTGTTTTACAATATGCATTTTGAGAATTGCCAGACTATTTGCATGAATGTCATGAATAAAAACTCTTACGCTGCTAGACTAAATTTTTTGATATAAACTTTTCCATTGGTTATGTTCTTTTAAAAAATTTCCCCCAATCCTTCAATATAGGGAAGTAATTTGAAATGCATTCTGTTATGATTATTTTTGCATGTTAGGATATTGAAATTATCCTAGTTTTACTGAAATCTTGAAAGAATGATTTTTAAATATGTATATTCACTGAAGTCATAGAATTGTTCTATTTGAATCTTTAAAAATTGGACCATATCTGTTGTTTATTTGTGTAGTAGATACTAGTGTATAAAATGAGGGATGGAGTTCAACTTGAGTACCGTGTTTTTAGAAATGGAAATGTAGGTTATATGCTTTTATATGGTAACTTCTTGCTTGTGAATACATTTAGTGGAATTCATAATCACAGTGTATATCTTTCTTGTTAATCCGAGAATATCCTTCACGTTAAAAAAAGCCTATTACAAGTATATTCTGTTAAATACATAGACTGAAACAAAAAGTAATTTTCTATGGATATATATACAGGTTCTTGTAGATTTTCCTGTTAAGTATTTCTTCACCTGTAAATGAAAATTCTAATCTATAAACACTAGATTTTCTCATTTCCTTTAATTGTCTTCAATCACCTAATAATTACAATTTCTTAAATTTGCTAGGATTTTCTTTCTCTTAAATCATATATAGCCAATGAAATAGATTTTCATTTTCTTGGGGAAACATGACTTAACCTTATTCTATTTCTATAAGTTACATTGATTCTTAAAATCCTCAACAAAATACCAGCCAAAATAATACTAACAAGAGAAAAAAAGACTCTGCATCATGTCTCCTGCCTTACTTTGGGAGGCTACGGCAGTTGAGGCCAGGAGTTCAAGAACAAGATAAAAAGCACTCAAAAAATACTAGCAGTCCAAATTTAATAATATATTAGGAAGATCACATGCCATGATCAATTGGAAATTATTCCTGGAATCAAATGATAATTGAAACATCGACACATCAGCAAATGTGCTGTAATACTCTAATAGAATGAAGGACAAAGTCATGTGGTCATCTCAAAAGATGTAGAAAAAGCATTTGACAAATTTAATACTTTTTGTGATAAAAATTCTGAACAAATTAAGAAGGAACGTATCTCATTACAGTTAAGACCATGTATCAGAAGTCCACAGCTAACATCATACTCAACTGGGGAATGTTAAAAGCTTTCCTCTAAAGATTCGGAGCAAGAAAAGCACTTTTACCACTTATATTCAAATAGGGCTGAAAGCGCTCTCTGGAGCAATTAGGAAGGATAAAGAAATAAAGGATATCCCTACTGGAAAAAGTAAAATGATTCTGTTTATGGAAGACATGATCTTATATGTAGAAAACTTTAAGGACTGTACCCAAAAACTGTTAAAACTGAAGAACAAGTTAGTAAAGTTGCAGGATACAAAATCAACATACTAAAGTCAATAGTGTTTCTATGCACTAGTACTGAACCATCCCAACAAGAAACTAAGGATCAGTTTTATCTACAACAGCAATAAGGTACTTAGGAATAAATTTAACCAGCAGCTCAACGATCTGTAGAATGAAATCTATTAAATATTGATGAAAGAAATTGAAAATGATTCAAATAAATGGGAAGATATTCCATGTTCATGGATTTCTCAGAAGAATCTTTGTTAAATGAACATAATTCTGTAAGTGATTTATGTGCAGCCTCTATAAAACTTACTTTGTACAGAAATACAAAAAGTATTGTAAAGTTTGTATGAACTCACAAGACATCCTGAATAGCTAAAGCAATCTCGAGAAGGAAGAACAAAGCTGGTGCATCACACTTTCTGATTTCAAGCATATACAAAACTATAGTGACCAAAATGGTAAGATTCTGGCACGTAAACAGAGACATAGACTAATGGCACAGAATAGAAAGCCCAGAAATAAACCCATATGTATATGGTCAGCTAATATTTTGACAAGGGTTTCAAGAATACTCAGTGAAAGAGACAATCTTTTCATTAAATGTTATGGGAAAAGTAGATAATCCATATGAAACTGAATATTTGTCTTATCCCATACACAGAAAGCAACTCAAGGTGGATTAAGGAGTTAAAGATAAGATTTGAAATCATCATAGAAGAAAACAATGTTTTGACAAACTCTGAGACATTGGTCTTAGCAGTGATTTTTTTGAATATTACATCAGACTAGGTAATAAAAACAAAAATAGACCCATGGATTGCATCAAACTGAAACGTCTCTGTACAGCAAACAATAACAAAACTAAAAGGCAACTGAGGAAATTGAAGAAAATATTTGCATACCATATATGTCAATAGTTAATACACAAAATATCTAAGGAACTCACACTGCTCTATAGCAAAGGCCACCTGCATAAAAAATGGGCAAAGGACCTGGACTGACCTTTGTCCAGAGACATACAAATGGCCAACAAGTGTATAACACAATGCTTAGTATCGAAAATCACCAGGGAAATTCATGTCAGAACTGCAATCACGTATCACCTTACTCCTTGTTAGGATAGCTGTTTTCAAGATGTTAAAACAAGTGTTATTTGACGATGTGGACAAAAAGGAACCCATGCATATTCCTGGTGGGGATATAAAATATAAATAAGTGCAATCCTTATGGAAAACAGGGCAAGAGTACTTAAAAAATTAAGACTAGAACTACCATATGATCCAGCAGTTCCACTTCATGTGTATGGAAATGAAAAAACATTATCCTCTCAAAGAGATACCTGCACATTGTAAAATTGCAGGATGATTCACAATAGCTAAGATGTAGAAACAAAGTATGTTATCCATTGACAGATGAATAGATAAAATTTGATGTCTGTTGGTGGGAATGGCAATTAGTACAGCCTCTATGGAAGTCAATATGGAGATTTCTCAAAGAAATAAAAGTAGATCTATTATAAATAAAAGTAGAACTACCATATAGTCCTGCATCCCCACTGCTGTCTCCCCAAATAAAAGAAATCATTATACTGAAAGGATACCTGCAGTGATATGTTTGTTGCAGCACAATTCATAATCACAAAAGACATGGAATAAGTAGATAAAGAAAATGTGGAGAGAGAGAGTGTGTGTGTGTGTGTGTGTGTGCGCGCGCGTGTGTGCGCACATGCATGTACATATTTATATGGCATATACATACACCATGGAATACTACTAGGCCATAAAAAAGAATGAAATAATATGTTTTGCAGCAACTGCGATGGAACTAGAAGCCATTATCCAAAGTGAAATAACTTGGAAACAGAAAACCAAATAACACATGTTCTTTCTTATAAGTGGGAGCTAAGTTTTGGCTACACATGGTCACACAGAGTGATGTAATGGACACTGGAGATTGGGGGAAGGGACAAAATATATACTATGGGATACAAAGTTCCCTATTTAGATGAAGGTACACTAAAAGCATGGACTTTATCATTACAGTATATACATGTAACACAACTCAACGTGTACCCCTCCTAAATCTACTGAAATTTAAAAAAGGAAAGAAAACATGATGTGTGTTTCAATAAATGTATACACAGTGAGATATTATTTTAGGTTTAATATAATGCATGTGGTGAGGTCTTTAACACATTAACTGCCATGTGAGTTATATTTAACTTCACAGTAGTTTTGAACCCAGGGCCTCATGAAACACACCTTTTTTCACCTTGTGAGCCGTGAGAACTCCCAAGTTGTACATAACTCACACAGAGATAATAATGAAACATAACTTTTTTATTAAATTAGAAAGGATTATATTAGTTTTGAAGTTTTTATTCTATTTTCGTAATAAAAGACTGTGGCCCCAAGGGGAATAAATTTTTTTCTAATGCAGCAAAGTTTTAAAGACATGTATAAGAGAAGTTTCTACTAGTGCTACTTGCATGGAACATAAACAGTGATATCTCTAAATAAATGTATAGAGTTTTTTTTCTTGGTCTTCATAATCATTGGCATTCGTGTCTTTTTCATCATTTTAATAAGGTAACTGGAGCATGTCATCGCATATTACTGCTTTTGGTATTGATTATATAATCTTTAATATAGCATTTTTTTTTTTTTTGGCATGCTGAAATTAAGGAAATGAATGTGTTTTTGTTGTTGGTGTTGGAAATAACCTTAATGAACCCAGAAGTTGAATATTTGAAAAAATCAAATGAATATTTCTCACAAGCCTATTTAAAGTGGAAAAGAGCAGAAGCGTCTAAAGTTATATCAAAGAAAGTTGCTATAGGCATTCAAATGTGTTTAATAAAAGATATATGAGAACTGGTGCAAACATGTTTAATGAAAGATATGTGAGAAATGTTGCATAAAAATATAACAAATTTTTATAGATAGAAGTAGTAATTTCCTAGTAGAATATAAATGAGACAGTTTTACCTCAGAAATAGAAAAATTGAATAGATAAGTTGCTATTCCAGTCTTCTTTAAGAAAATCGAAAGGTAATAAAAATATTAAAGTGAAAAAACTATGATTGTTTCAACTACTCATTCAGATTTAGAGATTAGTGATACTTGAAAATTCATTTTATTATTACAATGCTACTTATTTTTGGATAAGTTTTATAGAAAGAAAACAAAGAGATCTGTGAATTCTCCTCCCTTACTCTATCTCTAGCTATAATCTCCCTCCGAAGCAGCCACAAATGTGTTAATAATTCTTTGAGTATTCTTGCACGTTCAAGGAAAAACTAAAACCATTTTTGCTCTGCTCTCACACAACAGTCATCAACGCAGAAGACGATTTCTATGACCAAATGTGGTGGAGGGTTTCTTCCCACCAGCAAGTGAGCAATCAGTTCTGCTGCAGACATGAAGTGGGTGTCTGCCAATTCAGTTCCAACACTGTCTGTATGGAGATAGTGTCAGATCGATCCCACAGGTTGGGGACTCAGTTACCGAACTGTCCCTCCTTCGGATACTAGTTGCAAGTCTGGGCCTCTGGAACTTCTGACCAACTGGGTATAAGTTGAGGCTCCCAGTACCACCTCTTTGAGTTTAATTAATATGCTGGAGCAGCTCACACAGCTCAGGGAAACATGTTTACCAGGTTTTTGTAAAGAATACAATTGAAGAGATGCATAGGGCAAGGTATATGATGAAGGGGCATAAGGCTTCGATGCCCTCCCTGGACTTGCCACTCTCCAGGAACCTTCAGTGGTTCAATATTCAAACCCAGAGTATTTTTATGGAAACTTTATTAAGTCAGTATTCCTTTCTCCAGGGTATGGGCCAGGAACCTCTTTGTAATGAGGGCCTTATGTCCCACAATCTGAAGGAGGAGAGGAATTAGAGTTCTACCTTGAGAAAGGTTAAAGGAGGAGAGTACGAGGTCAGATAGATTCTATTTGCTGGAGCTTGCCACCTAGTCCCAAACAGCATTCAACATAAAACAAAAGATAGTAAGAAGGGTTATGGGAAGTATAAGCCAGGAATCATTAATGAAAACCAGTTTGTTAGAGGGGGTATCCCAAAAGTTGCCATACATATGGGAAATGGGAAAAGGTAGCTAAATGTGCCTTTCATTTGCAAAATATTCATTACAAAATTTTACAAAGTTTTTCCTTTGTATGGACACCCAGTATTACAGCAACATTGCACAAAAACTCTTCAACTCTTAAGGCAAATTACACCTGTATTAATATTTGCACATTTAAAAAAATTTTACTGAAATTATGGTCTATTATGCCTCTTCTCTTTTGACCCTTTAACTTCTTTTGTTAACTTTAACTTCTTTTGTTAACTTAGTATGTCTTGGAAGTCCCTTTGAATCAATACAAGTAGTACAGTTGTACTTTTTAATATGTCAGTAACTTACTTTGACCAGTTTAATAATTGTGTATAATTGGAAACAATGTTGCTATGAATAATGCTTCATTTAAGCCATTTTCAAAATGAATGAAAGGACCAGATTGTCACAATGCTGTATAATGGTTTCAAAGAATTAAAAAAGAAAGAAAACTTTTTACATTAAAAACAAAACCAAACAAATGTAACAGTGATTCTTCGGTCTAATAAGGGCAATAACCCCAAGAAAACAAGAAGAAAACTACAGAGGAATATCTATTGTTGATTTCCTAAATAAATATTAGCGCAGAGAATACAGCACCGTAAGAAAATAATAAACTAGGACAAATTAATGTTAGACATGAGGTTAGTTCAGTTATGAAATTTACTGCTATAATACATTATTTTAATAGATTAAAAAAGATTTATTCAAAATTTTAAAAGTATACTTAACAACACTGAAGAAAATAGGAGTTTAGAGTTCTTTCTTATTGTCAGTAAGTATTTGTGGATACACACATACCCTTGTCCTAAGGTAAGTATTTCTTTTTAATTGGGAGAAACATTCATTAAAATATTTCACCTATGATTAGGAACAGGGAAAGGATGGTCATTCTTCATCACTAGCCGGGAAAATTAGAGAGACACATTGATATGTAGAAACAATAGTGTTATATATGAATAAGGTAATAATTAGACATGATAGCAGAAAAACTCATTTATAATGGGAACAAAGAATACTGAATCTTGAGGAGTAAATATAACAAACATTTAGAACTTGTATAAGAAAAAATGTAATGCACTTTTGGAAGTGCCTTAAATGAAAGATGCCCTTGATCATCTTGGATAGGGTGACGTAATACTATGAAGGTGTGCATTCTTTCTAGGTTAATTTTTAAATTTAATGTAAAATAACAGCAGGCTTTTTAATGGAGGTCAATAAATAAAGTTCATGTAGAAAAAGAAATATGACAGAAGAAGTTCCACTATCAACTTCCCCTCTAATACTCCCTTTCCCCTCCCCCTCAAAAAAACCAAGGATAAAGAAAAGGACTAGCCCTACCAGATACTAAATTGCATATGCCAAATTAATACTGTAAAGTTTATGATTAATATAGTTTGGTACATGCATGGGGCATAGAAAGCCAAGGAGTTGGTGAAGTAAGATATCTGAATAGAAACGTTTACCTATTATCCCTCCACACGAACAGGAAATTCCACAGCTACCTATACAAAGAAGCACCTTTAGAAGAATCAAAGATCAGGTGAGTGATCACTGTGCCTACCTTAAATTATATCAAGGAAAGAGGCATTGAAGAGGACAGAGAAGACAGTGGTGCATTGCCTACAAGAAATGCTAAAAGGAGTTCTTCAATATGAAAGAAAAGGATGTAAAAAATAAATTCTGAAGGCGTAAAACTCACTGGTAAGAGCAAGTGCAGAAATACAGAATACTCTTGCTATAATTGTGGTGAATAACCACTTACAGGAAGACTAAAATGTAACTTTTTGAGAAATACATAATATAAAAATATGTGGATGGAAACAACAAAAAGCAAGCAGGGATGGGGTGATGGAGTTAAAATGTACAATTTCTTCTAGATTTCTCTTAGCTTATTTGTTTGTAAGCACATTTGTCATGTGTTTAAAAGAGTTGGTTATAAAATGCTTTTTAAAAGCCTCTTAGTAACATCCAATCAAAATACTACAACAGATATACAAAAAATAAAAAGCAAGAACTGAAACACACTACCAGAGAAAATCATTTTTAACAAAGGAAAACAGAAGGGAAGGAAGAGATCACAAAACAACCAGAAATCAAATAACAATATGGCAGGAGTAACTCATTACCTATCAACAATAACATTGAATGTAAATGGACTAAACTCTTCACTAAAAAGAGTTAGCTGAATGAATTAAAAAACAAGAGCCAACTATATATTGTCTGCAGTGTACCAAATTAACTTTATAGCAAATGAAGCCATGTAACTGCCATAAAGCAAATTCTACAGTAAAAGACTAAAGTATAATTATGACTAAGAAGTCCTTAGGTATTAAAAGAAGAAATTGACGAGTTTTACTATATATAAATTCAAATATTAGGTATTGCAAAAAAAAAAAAATAGTCTGTGACAACAGACAGCTGACAAACTGAAAGAAAATAATAGTGACATATATTACAAGGGTCTGCTATCTCTAATACGTTAAAAACAATTCTTAAGAGTAGAGGAGCAAAGAACCAAAATAATGAGAAAAAGAAAAGCAGAAGAGAACTTCATTTATAGATGAATCAGAATATGAATCATAGGAGATGACTGATCATAACCATGCTAGCAAAAAAATTGTGGAGTAACATATTCCATCTAGTTGAAAGAAAAGATGCTGCCAAAATACAATTCTGTATATAGTGTTATTGTCAGAGAAGAATTTGAAATTATTTATATAATCACCTATCAATTTAAATTTGACCTGTGTATAGTGACTATCTTCCAAAGGGTACCTATGGAAAAGGGTAATGTGAAAAACTTTTTAGTGGAGAAACCTGAGAATCCCTGGGTCAGCCAAATGAACATGGTTAACATCATCAATAGAAAGTCATGCTGATTTTATGTATGCTGATAAAAAATGATGACAAGAATATTTTGCCTCTGTGGTTTTCTTCCTCAAAACCCCCATCCCCAGTATTATCATGAAAAGAAAAACACACAATCCCAGCTGAAAGATACTCTACTAAATATCTGACCAGTATTTCTCAAAACTGTTAGTAAACTGGTAAATTAGAGATGTTGAATAAAGTATGGACTGAGGTAATAATAATGTATCCATATTCATTCATTCATTGTAGCATGTACCGTACTAATACAATATGTTGTTAAGGGGGAAAAGAGAATATAGGTATATGGGAACGTCCATCTATATGTTTATCTATATCTAGATATGTATATCTATATGTCTGCAGTTTTTCTGTAAGTGATACAAAGCTATTCTAAAATAAAAAGTTTATTTAATAATATAAATGAGGAATAATTTCTCAGGCAAAATTCATTGACAACAGACCTGCCCTGCAAGAAGCATTAAGAAGAAGTTTATCATGCAGAGAAATGATGATTTTTTAAAATTTTTAGTTATGGTTATATAATGGTTTTATATATTTATAGAGCACATGGGATGTCTTGATATAGGCATACAATGTGTGATAAATCACGATCATTGAGGTATACATTACCTTAGGCAATTATCATTTCTTTGTGTTAGGAACATTAAAATGCCAATTTTTTTGATTATTTTGAAGTATGCCATAACTTATTGTTGCGTATAGTCACTTTGTTGTGCTGTCAAATATTGTTTGTTCCATCTCACTATGTTTTTGCACCCATTAACTACCCCATTGCCTTACCCACACTTTTACCCTTCCTGGTCTCTGGTAACTGGCATTCTAGTCTCTGTCTCCATGAGATAAATTATGTTAATACTTAGCTCTCACATACAGTGAGAATGAGTGAGATTTGTCTTTCTGTGCTTGGCTTATTTCACTTAACATAATGTTCTCCAGTTCTGTCCATATTCTTGCAAATGGCAGGATTTCAGAAGAATTATATTGATCAAAAGTTTCCATCTGTGAAGAAGTGAGCTAGAAAAGATGCAAATGAAGTAAAATAAACCTGTATTTTTCTTACCTACAAGTAATATAAAAGATAAACGTCTTGATAACTTTTCAAAATAATAGTACTACCATCTTGGATGTTCATAACATATAAATATGTAAAATGAAATGACAACAGTATTTGGAGCAGTAAGAAGAAATTGGGAATACTCTGTTAGAATGTTACTTAGCATTGTTCTTGGAAGTGGTCTTTGAAGATGGACTTAAATTTGTCAAGAATCTATAATGTAAACTCTAAGGCAATCGGTTAAAAAGCTTTATAGAGAAACATAATTGATATGTCAAGAGATGAGATAGAATGGGATCATGTAGTGCTCAGCTGAAACTGAGGCATTAAAAAAAAAGAACCAAAAAAAGGAGGATAATCATTGTAGCAGACAGGAAACAGTTACCAAGATTATGTGGATTTTAATCTAATTATATCAATAATTTTAAAGCGTGAATGTCTTAACACAGCAGTTAAAATATATATGTTGTCAAAAATAAACTTTATATTTAAAGTAAGACATTTTAAATATAAAGAGAGATAGCTTATAAGTAAAGGAATATAGAAGGATATTTTCTAAAAGCGTTAATCACCTTAAACATAACATAGCTAACAATGTACAATACATTAGGCAAAAATGAATAGATCTAATGGGAGAAATAGATGAATCCATTGTAATCATTGGAGATTTCAGCATTCCTCACTCAGTAATTGAATAACTAAACAGACAAAAAAAAATTGGTAATCATAAAGATACTTGAATACTATGTTCAACAGTCAACTAGTCAATCTAAATGACAGTACTATCAAATTATAAATTGAATTGATCTATGTAGAGTCACCATCACCAGATTTAATGGTTCTCATCTGCACATAGAATATTGTCAGTGTAGATCACCTTCTGGCTTATGATAAACAGCTTAAATATTTAAAAGTATGCACATTATACATGGTCTGTTCTCAGACTACAGTGTAATTATGGACAGTAATGGTAATTAAGTTTGGTAAAAAATATGCATGTATTTGGCAGCTAAACAGCACAGTTCTATACCATGGATCTAAAAGAAGTCTTGAGAAAAATTTAAAAATTTTCGAATTGAATAGAAGTGAAAATACAATTCAGAAGTTGTAGGGTATAGCCAGGGAATTGATTACAGAGGAATGTGTAGTGTTAATGTTTTTAGAGTTGTAGAAAAGAAGCATTATCTAATGTAAACCACATCAGCCTCCAGCTTGGGAGAAATTAGAGCAAAGAAATCTAATACAGGTAGCTGGAAGGAAATATTAATAATAAAGATAAGAGCAGAAATCAGTGAAGTTGAAAAGAACCAAATAAATTTGAACAAAATTGGAAAGTAATTCTTTGAGAGATTAGTAGAATTGATAAATCCCAGTCTCAGCTAATTAAGAAAAAGTAAAGGAGATGCAATTCCCATTATCAATAATAAAAAAAGGGGTCATCACAATTCATTCCACATAGGTTACCTGTACACTAAGGGGATGTCTGAACAACTCCATGCCTACGTATTTGATAACTTGGAAAAAATGGACCAATTCCTTGAAAGACACAATGACAAAAAGGAGAATTGGACAATCTGAAGAAACATGCATCTATTAAAGAAATTGAATTGTTGGTTAAAAATTGTTCAAAAAAGGAAACAGCAAATTGAGATTATTCTCTGGTGAATGTTTTCAAATGTTTTGGGAGAGATGATACCAGCTGTGGACAGTGTCTTTCAGAAAAGGGCAGAGGAAGAAATAGTTCCTAGCTTATTAGCCAGTGTTACTCTGATGACAGAATATGATAGACATCAGAAGAAATGAATATTATAGATGTATCTGTCATATAAACATAGATACAAAAGTATTTGACAATATTAGCAAATCTAAGAACAGCAATATATAAAAAGCTTAATCATGTCCAAGGGAGATTTAGTCCAGGTATATAAAATTGATTTTACATTTGTATGTCAGTAAATGTAGTTCGTCATATTATTAAGTAAGAAACATCATTTGATGATATGAATAAATTTAAAAATCTTTCAAAGTTCCCAACTGATTTTTTTTAGGTTAATCCTCTCAAAAACTAAGACTGATTAGTGTGTTACTTTGTTTTGCATTGCCATGAAGGAGCTTCCTGGGGCAGGGTAATATATACAGGAACGAGGTTTATTTGCCTCACAGTTCTGCATACTGTACAAGAAGCATTGTGCCAGCATCTGCTTCTGGTGGGGACTTCAGGGAGATTTCAACCAAGGTGGAAGGTAAAGGGGGTGTTATATGGCAAGAGAAGGAGCAAGACAGGGAAGAGGCAGTGCCAGACTCCTGGAAACAACCAGCTCTCTCATGAACTAATCTTAATTCACTCATGAGTGGATGGCACCAAGCAATTCATGATGGATCTGTCCCCGTAACCAAAACACCTCTCTCCAGGCTGCACATTAGATTTCAACATGAGATTTGGCCAGATATCCAAATTATATAAAATAGAACTTCCTTAATGTGAGATCTGTAGCTAAGATCCATATTTAATAATGAAAGCTTTTTCTGTACATAGCGAGAACAGTGAAAGTAAATCCTCTCTCACCACTTCTGGAAGCGTTAAATTCTTACATTATAAAGACTGGAAATCTTAGTGTAATAGGAAACAGAAGAGAAAAAGTATAAAGATTTAAATGAAAAATTAAAGTTAATTTTATTCACAGTCAACATAATTGTCTATAATGCCCAAGAAGCTGCAAAAAGAAGGGACCAGATCCTAAAACTAGTAAGTTCAGCAGAGTCAAGGGAACCAAAACTAATATGTAAACCAGAAATACATGGAATTGCTCATACACAGGAAATATGTTTATTGTTTATTGACCAGTTTTTTTATATAACAATTTTCTAAACAACACTAGGAACTTGAAATTGTAAAATATCTATACCAACAACTCTGAAAAATAAATGCCTGTTTAGAAATGGTAGAAAAACTGTACAGGATCTTCACATGGGAAACACATAACTAATGAAAAAAAGCAAAAACCTGTATGAATGGAGAGATAAACCATGTTATAGTTTATAAGGCTTGAGAGTATGATATCAGTTCTTACAGTTTTACTGGTAGAATCAATGTAATTCTAGTCAAAATCCCAACTTTTTTTTTTTTTTAAAGACATTGACAAAGTGTACCAAGTTTGTATGAAAAAGCATGTGGATATTCAGTTATTTCAGCACCATTTCTTAAAGAACCACTCTTTCTCTGTTGAACAGTTTTTGATACTCTCAAAAAATCACTTGGCAAAAGATACATGTGTTTATTTCTATACTCTTCACTTAAATTCTATTGATCTACACAGGTCTGTTCTTTATACATTTCCAACACTGTTTAAATTACTTTAAGCTTTGTAGTAAAATTATGAAATTAACATTTTTTAAGATTATTTTGAGTATTCCATCCCTTCCCCTAGAAAATCCATATGACTATGAGAGTGAGATTTTCCATTTCTGGAAATTTAGGGGCTTTTGGGATTGGATCATTTTGGTAGTATTGTCTTCTTAACAAAGTTAAGTTCTCCAGTTGATAAAATGCAAAGTCTTTGTATTTCTTTAGGTGTTTTATTTCCTTAAAGCAATGGTTTGTGTTTAAATTTAATCCTATATATTTTATACTTTTGGATGTTATTGTAAATGAGATTATTTTCCTAGCTTCTTGTTTGAGTTGTTCATTGCTAATGTATAGAAACAGTGCTTTTTTTAAATTTCAAAGTATTATGGGGTACAAATAATTTTTATTACATGAATTATTTTATAATACTTGAGTCATGATTATTAGAGTACCCATCACCCAAATCTTGTTCATTGTACCCATTAGGTAGATTTTCAACTGTCTCCTCGTCCACACTCCTTGCTGGTTGATTTCCATTAAGTTTTACTTCCCTCTATGCAAATATATGCTGATCCGGTTAGTTTCAATTTATTAGTGAGTGGATGAGGTGTTTGCTTTTCCATTCTTTACATATGTCACTTAGGATAATAGTCTCCGGTTCATCCAAATTGCTGCAAAATGCATCAAGTCATTTTTCCTTATGGCTGAGTGGTATTCCATGGTGTACGTATGCCACATTTTGTTAATACATTCATGAATTGATGGGCATTTGACTTGATTTCACTTCTGCGATTGTGAATTGTGCTGCAGTAAACATTCACGTGCAGGTGTCTTTTTGATAACATGACTTCTTTTCCTTTGGGTAAATACACAGTAATGGGATCACTGGATCATATGGTAGGTCTACTTTTAGTTCTTTGAGGAATCTCCATACTATTTTCCATAGAAGTTGTACTAATTTTCAGTCCCACCAACAGTGTATAAGCATTCCTTTCTCTCTGCATCCCTACCAATATCTATTATTTTTGGACATTTTAGTAAAGGCCATTCTGACTGAGGTAGGGTAATATCTCATTGTGGTTTTAATTTGCATTTCCCTGGTAATCAGTGACATTGAGCAATTTTTCATATGTTTATTGACCATTAGTCTAATTTCTTTTGAAAGCTGCTGAGATCTTTTGTAGTTTCTGGTTATTAGCCCTTTATCAGATGTATAGCCGGGAAACATTTTCCGCCTTCTGTAGGTTGTGTATTTGCTCTGTTAATTATTTCCTTGGCTGTGAAGAAGCTTTTTAATTTAACCAAGTCCCATTTATTTTATTTTTGCTGTTGCTGTGATTGCCATTGGGTCTTCTTCATAAATTCTTTGCCCAGCCCTGTATCTGGAAGAGTTTTTCCAACATTTTCTTCTTGAATTCTATGGTTTCATGCCTTACATTTAAGTCCTTTATCCATCTGGAATTAATTTTAGTGAGTGGTGAGAGATATGGATCCTGTTTCATTCTTCTGCAAATGGCTATCCAATTTTATTTATTGAATAGGGATTCTTTTCTCCAGTGTATAATATTATCTGCTTTGTCAAAGATCAGTTGGCTATATGTGTGGATGGTTTTATATCTGGGTTTTCTATGCTCTTCCATTGGTCTATGTCTCTATTTTTATGCCAGTACCATGCTTGTGTAGTTACTATAGCCTTGCAATACAGTTGTAAGTATGATAACATGATGCCTCCTGATTTTTTCCTTTTGCTTAATATTGCATGGCTATTCAGGCTCTTTTGTAGTCCCATATGAAGCATAGAATTATTTTTTCTAGATCTGTGAAATATGATGTTGGTATTTTGATTGAATTGACTCTTTAAATCACTTTGGGTAGAATGGACATTTTAACCGTGTTGATTATTCCTGTTCATGAGTATGTTATGTTTTTCCACTTGTTTGTGTCATCTGCAGTTTCTTTCCTCAGTGTTCCATAGTTCTCTTTGTAGAGGTCTTTCACTTCCTTTGTTAAATTTATTCCTAGATTATTTTTTTTGTAGCAATGGTGAATGATACTGAGTCTTTGACTCTAAGCTTGATTATTATTTGTGTATAGGAATGCTACCGATTTTTGTAAGTTGGTTTTGTAACCTGAAACTTTGCTGGAAGTTGAATTTATTTATCGATTTATTTATCAATTCTATTTATCAATAGAAGCCTATTGGTGGAATGTTTGGGGTTTTCTAGGTATAAGATCAGATCGTCTTCAAAAAGTGGTAGTTTTACCTCATTTTTCACGATTTAGATACCCTTAATTTTTTTCTCTTGTCTGATTGCTTTAGCTAGGACTTCCAGCATCATATTGACTATAAATGGTGATAGTAGGTATCCTTGTCTTGTTCCAGTTCTTAGGAGGAATGCTTTCAACCTTTCCCCATTCCATATGATGCTGTGGGTTTGTCAAATAAGCCATATATGATTTTGATATATGTTCGTTCTGTGCCTAGTTGATTGAGAGTTTTTGTCATCAAAGGATGCTGAAGTTTGTTGAGTGCTTTTTCTGCATTTATTGAGATGATCATATGATCTTTATTTTTGCTTCTGTTTATGTGATGAATAACATTTATTCATTTACATATGTTGAACCATTCTTGCCCACTTGGTCATGGTGGATTACGTCTACAACTACTTTTTGAGAGTTGATCTCATATCCTGCAGTTTTGTTTTGCCGAATTTATTAGCTCTTGTGTGTTTGTGTGTGTGTATGTATTTATATACATACACATGTATATATTTGTATGTTTTTTTACAAAAATATATGTGTGAAAATATATATTTTTTGATACACATATATATGAAAATATATATTTTGGTTTTGGGTGTGTGTATACTCTTTGATATTTTCTATATGAGAACATATCATCCACAAATATGGACAGTTTTACTTGTTTCTTTATAATTCAGATACCTTTTATTTCTCTTGTTTCCCTTAGTTTCTCTGGTAAAATTTCTGTAAAATGTCGAACAACTGTTGGAAAAGTAGAAATACTTGTTCCTGATCTTGGAGGGAAATTTTCCAGTCCTTTGTGATTAAGTATCATGTTTATTTTGGGTTTTCATAATTTCCCACCAGATTAAGGAAGTTTTTGTAATAAAAAGATGTTGAATTCTGTCAAATGCCTTTAATGTATAAATTGAGACAGTAATATGTTTGTGTTCCCTTGATTCTATTAAAGTGATATATTACCCTCAATGATGTCTGAATGCCTTTTGTTCTTTTTTTTAATGACTTGTTGCTGAAATAATTCTTTTCTTCTGGAAATAAATTTTACGTTGGCATGGTATATAATACTTTTAATATGCTGCTGAATTAATTTTGCTAGTATTTTTTGAGTATTTTTTCATCAGTATTTTTAAGGGATATAGGTATGTATTAATAGTTTTTTATTCTTATAGTTTCTTTAATTTTTGTGTGAGGATAATAGTGACCCTATAGAACAACTTAGTGTTTCTTACTTCAGTTTTTTCAAGGTATCTGAAGAGGATTGGTGTTAATTCTTCTTTACATTTTTGTAGAATTTACTAGTGAAGCCAGACTTTTGTTTGTTCAGAGATATTTGACTACTAACTTACTCTCTTTACTGAGATTTTTGTTGTCATTGTTGAGTCAGTTTTGTTAATTTGTGTGTCTCTAGGAATTTGTCTAAGTTATCAAATTGTTCTGTTACTGTGTTTCATAATCTCATAATACCTTTCATTTTTGTGGGATCAGTAGTGATGTCCCCAGTTTAATTTATAACTACTTATTTTCATCTTTTTTCATTTAGTCAATTTACCTACATTTGATAATTTCATTTATCTTTGCAGAGAATCAGATTTGGTTTTCTTGGTTATCTGTTGTTTTCCTGTTTCCTATTTCATTTGTCTCTGGTTTATTCTCTATTATTTCCTTTTTTCTTCTGTCTTTGTGTGTCTATTACATGGAAAGTTAAGTTACTGATTTGGGATCCATTTTCTTTTAATATGTATTATACAGGTATAAATTTCCATCAGAACACTGTGTTTGATGCATCTGCTAAGTTTTGATTATATTTTTACTTTCTTTTGTCTATAGGTAGTTTTTCTTTCTTTTTTTTTTTTTTTTTTTGAGACAGAGGCTCACTCTGTTTGTTGCCCAGGGTCGAGTGCCGTCGCGTCAGTCTAGCCCACAGCAACCTCAAATGCCTGGGCTCAAGCGATCCTCCTGCCTCAGCTTCCCAAGTAGCTGGAACTACAGGCATGCACCACCATGCCCGGCTAATTTTTTCTGTATATATTTTTAGTTGTCCAGATAATTTCTTTCTATTTTTTTAGTAGAGATGGGTCTTGCTCTTGCTCAGGCTGGTCTCAAACTCCTGAGCTCCAGCGATCCACCAGCCTCCCACCAGGCTCTACCTCCCAGAGTGCTAGGATTATAGGCATGAGCCACCACACCCGGCCTCTATTGTCTTTTCAACAAACAGTGTTCATGTCTTTTGCTCACTTTTTAATGGGGGTGATTTTTGTGTGGCTGATTTGAGTTCTTTGTAGATTGTAGATATTAGTCCTTTGTTGAATGTATAGTTTGCAAGTATTTTCTCCCATTATGTAGGTTGTCTCTTTACTCTTCTGATTATTTCCCTTGCTGTGCAGAAACTTTTTTAATTTGATTAAGTTTCATTCTCTTATTTTTGTTGTTGCTGTATTTGCCTTTGGAGTCTTAGTGATAAAATCCTTGCCTATGCTGACATCTAAAAGTTTTGCCTATGTTACCTTCTAGAGTTTGTATGTTTTGAGGTCTTACATTTAAGTGTATAATTTACCTTGAGTTAAATTTTATTTATAGTGAAAAATAGGGATCCTGTTTCATTCTTCTGGATGTGGCTATCTAATTTTCCCAGCACTATACATAGAATAGAGTGTCCTTTCCACAGTGAATGTTTTTGTCTGCTTTGTGGAAGATCAGCTGGTCTTTGCTATGTGGTTTTATTTCTGGTTTCTCTATTTTCCGTTGGTCTATGTCTCTACCTTTATACCGGTACCATGCTGTTCGGTTACTAGAGCTTTGTAGTATAATTTGATGTCCAGGAATGTGAAGCCGCTGGATTTGTTCATTTTACTTTAGATGCTTTGACTATCAGGCTCCATTTTGTTTCCAAATGAATTTTGGATTATATTTTCTAGATCTGAGAAATATGACATTGGTATTTTGATGGGGATTGCATTGAACCTGTAAATCACTTTGGGCAGTATGGACATTTTAACTATGTTGATTCTACCAGTACATGAGCGTGAGATGGTTTTCTATTTGTTTGTGTCATCTATAATTTTTTTCATCAGTATTAAGTAATTCTTGTAGATATCTTTCATCTCCTTGGTTAAGTGTATTCCTAGGTGTTTTCTTTTCTTTGTAGTTATTGTAAATGGTAGTGAATCATTGATTTGACTCTCAGTTTGACTGTTACATTAGTATATACAAATGCTACTGATTTGTGCTCATTGATTCAGTAACCTGAGACTTTGCTGAATTTGTATATCAATTCCAGAAGTCCTTTGGTGGGGTCTTTGGGATTTTCTAGATACAAGGTCATATTGTTAGCAAAAACTGATAGTTTGATCTACTCTTTCCGAATTTGAATACACTTTATTTCTTTCTCTTGGCAGATTGCTCTGGCTAAGACTTCCAGCACGGTGTTGAATAGAAATGTTGACAGTGGACATTGGTTGTCTTATTCTAGTTCTAGGGGGGTTCTTTCCAGCTTTTTCCCATTCAGTATGATACTGACTGGATTTGTCATGTGGCTACTATAATTTTGAGGAATGTTCCTTCTATGCCTAGTTTCTTTAGAGTTTTTTTTTTTTTTTTTTTTTTTTTTGAGACAGAGTCTCACTTTGTTGCCCAGGCTAGAGTGAGTGCCGTGGCGTCAGCTTAGCTCACAGCAACCTCAGACTCCTCGGCTTAAGCGATCCTACTGCCTCAGCCTCCCGAGTAGCTGGGACTACAGGCATGCGCCACTATGCCCGGCTAATTTTTTTCTATATAGATTTT
>JAPYYL010000031.1:1252813-1308770 GCA_028534055.1 Eulemur mongoz
AGAGTTTTTATCATGAAGGGTGCTCAGTGTTATCGAATGCTACTTACCCATCTACTAAGGTGATTGTATGGTCTTTTTTTTTTTTTTTTTCTTCCGTTTATGTAATGTGTCACATTTCTTTTCTTCTGCTAGGTTTGGATTTGTTTTGTTTGCATTTTTCTAGTTCCTTGAAGTGTGGCATGAGATTAATTGGTGATTCTTGTGTCTTTTGATGTAAGCATTTAAAGCTTTCATTTTCTCCTGTATTACTGCTTTAACTATCCAATAAGTTTTGGAAACTTCTGTTCTCTCTCTCTCATTCACTTTGAAAAATCTTTTGTTTTCCATCTTAATTTCATTATTCATCCATGGATCATTTAGCAGCAGGTGATTTAATTTCCATGACTTTGTGTGGATTGAGAGTTCCTCTTGGAGTTGGTTTCTAGTTTTATTCCATCTGATAATTAGATGGTATGATTTCAGTTTTTCTGAATTTGCTGAAATGGGTTTTGTGCCCTACAGGGTGATCCCATGTGCTAATGAGAAGAATGTGAGTTCTGTAGCTTTTGGGTAGAATGTTCTGTAAATGTCAGTTAAGTGCATTTTTTTAGAGTCCTGTTTAAGTCCAGTGTTACGTTAATTTTCTGCCGTAGTGATCTGACTGGTTCTGTCAGTCTAGTGTTGGAAGTCCCAGCTATTATGATCGTGCTGTTTATTTCTTTGCTTAGATCTAGTAGAATTTGTTTTGTGAATTTGGGAGCTCTCGTGTTAGGTGCACGTATATTTAGGATTATTACATCTTCTTGGTGGATTGCTCCATTTATGGTTACTAATGACCATCTTTGTCTTTTTTAACCATTGTTGATTTAAAGTCTATTTTTATGGATATGAGAAAATGCTTGCTATGGGTTTATATTTGCATGGAATATTTTCTCCCATTCCTTCACCTTGAGTCTATGAGAGTCCTTCTGAGTTAAATGTATTTTTTAGAGATAGCATATACTTAGGTTGTATTTTTTCTTCCATTGAGCCAAACTATATATTTTTAGTGGATCATTAATACTGTTCATGTTAATTGTTAGTAATGATATGTGACATACTTTTCTGTTTCCTTCCTCGTGCTAGCATTTTATTGGAGCTATAAGCTTTAAATTTTGTGTGTTTTTACACTCATTGGTATCTCTTGCATGTGTAGAGTACTTTTGAGCATTTTCTGTAGGGCAGGTCTCTTGGTGATATTTCCCTTGCTTGTCTGGAAAAGACTTTATTTCTCCTTCATTTAAGAAGTTTAGTTTTTCAGCATCTAAAATTCTTGGCTGGTAGTGTTTAAGAGGAGTAAAAATGGAGCCCCATTCTCTTCTGGCTTGTAAGGTCTCTGCTGAGAAGTTAGCTTGATGAGTTTCCTTTGTAGGTTAGTTGATGCTTTCCTCTGGAAGCTTGTGGGATTATCTCCATTGCTTTGCCTTTGACCAGATGGATGACTGTGTGTCTTGGAGTTGTCCTATGTGCTATGAATCTTTCCAGTATTTGTTGATTTTCTTTTATCTGGATATCTAAACCTGTGGCAATACCAGGGGAGTTTTCTTTAATAATTCTCTCAGTAGGTTTTCCATGCTTTTTGTTCTTTCTTCTTCTCCCTCAGGGTTTCCTATGATTCTTACATTAGCTAGTTGTACATGTTCCCATATATCCTGAGTGATTGTTTATTCTTTTTTTTTTCCCCCACATTTTTGACTAACTGGGTTAATTCTTATTTATTTATTGTTTTAGACAGAGTTTCATTATGTCACCTGGGTTAGAGTGCCGTGGCATCAGCCTGTCTCACAGCAACCTCAGACTCCTGGGCTCAAGCAATCCTCCTGCCTCTGCTTCCCAAGTAGCCGGGGGACTACAGGCACATACGACCATGACTAATTTGTCTGTTAAGACTAATTTTTCTATTAATTCAAAAGCTTTATGATATTCTTTCTTCTCCTTGATCTAGTCTGTTGTTAAGGCTTTCTGCTCTTTTGAAAATCCCTAAATGACTCCTTTGTTTCTTTAAGTTCTTTTATGTCTTATGTTATCTATCTCTTTAGAGAAGTTTTCGTTCATGCCCTGATTTTTTTTTTTTTTTTTTTTTTGGCTTCCTTGTGTTGATTTTCAACTTTCTCAATCCCATTTATCTCATTTGCCATCGTTATCCTGAATTCCATATCTGACATTGCAACAATTTCCTTTAGATTGGTGTCTGTTACTGGAAACCTGCTGTGATCATTTGGGGTTGTTGAAACTGCTTGTTTTTTTCATGTTGCCAAGGTTCATATGCTAATTTCTTCTCCTATGGAACCTGTTCTCTCCACTGAAGACGGATAAGTTTGCAGTGTACCTATTCATTTCTGCTGGAACTCTTCTACTTAGTGCAAAGATAGAAAGCTCTCAAGGTGCAGTTTTGCCTTTCTCTAGAAGACTAACCTATAGGAGGGGAGTGGATGAACAGAGAACCTGTAACTTCAGCTATTTTCCTGCTTTGTCCTGTTCCACTGTGATTGTTGCAGTCTAAGCTAGTGGTGGGGAGTTTTTGTGCAGAGTGGTGCGTTGGTGTCCAGGTTGCTGTTCAAGCTTGGGAAGGGGACTTGGTGTGCCCCTCTATGTGGAGATGGGTGGCATGGGAGTTTGCCCTGCCCAGATTTGCCTGTAACGTTAGCAGTGGTGGATGACTGAGGCTTTTAGACAATGGCTGGACATACTAGGGCTGTGATTGTTTGCTCTGCCCAGGTTCCAGTACAGTGGCAGCACATGTCAGGGGGTGGCTTTGGTGCATGGGATGGTGGTGGGTGGGGCTGTGGAATTGCATGGTCTGCAGTGGGTAAGGTCACAGGACTATAGCAGCACATGGGGGCAGGCAAGATTTTCTATTCATTGTTGAAAATGGGATAATGACATCTCTATGTTTTAAGAACATTTTTCCTCTTTTAATTTTGGTATTGCTGACATTATTTAAGAGCTGATATTTCATATATATGCATTTATAATTTTTATGTACTCACTAATTGAAACTTTTTTTTTGTCTCATGTAAGTTTTTAACTTAAAGTTGATTTTGTTATTAATATAGCCACCTCAGGTTCTTCTTTGGTTACTGTTATTGAGGATTGTCTTTTCCATCCTTTTACTTTTAACTGCTTCTTCCATTTCCTTCTAAAGTAGCTTGTGGAGGGATGAAATTAGAACTTGATTTTATACATTCAGCAACCTTTGCCTTTGAGTGGAGAGTTTAATCTGTTTACATTTAAGGTAATAAGAACTTCCTTCTGTACTTTTGCAATTAGTGTTCTTACGTCTTTGAGCTCTTTTTAATTACTCATTCATCATGGTCATTTTTTATGTTTGATATTTTTTGTAGTGTAATTGTGATTCTATTCTTGTTATCTTTATTTAGTTATTGTGTACATGTGTATCCCAGTGGCTCTGTTAGTGTCCTACGTTTCTTTCGTTCTTTTTTTATGTCAGAATATTACAGGGTACAAATGTTTAGGTTACATAAACGCCTTTGCACTGCACGACACCTGATGAATGTTACTTCGATATGAACGCATATAAGTGTGGATCACTTAGTACCAATTTGATGATGAGTACATGTGGTGCTTATTTTTCCGTTCTTGTAATACTTCACTTAGAATGGGCTCCAGCTCTCTCCAGGATAATGCAAGAGGTACTAGATCATCATTGTGTGCTAGCTCAGTAGCACTCCATGGTATATAAATACCACATTTTATTAATCCATTCATGCATTGATGGGCACTTGAGTTGTTTCCATGTCTTTGGAGTTAGTTATAAATTGTGCTGCTGCAAACAGTCGAGTACCGATGTCTTTTTAATAGAATGGCTTTTTTAACCTTGGGTAAATACCCAGTAGTGGGATTGCTGGATGAAGTAGTAGTTCTGTTTTTAGTTCTTTTAGGTATCTCCATATTACTTTCCTCAGAGGTTGTAATAATTTGCAGTCCCACAAGCAGTGTATGAGTGTTCTATCTCTCTGCATCCATGCCAACATTTCTTGTTTTGGGACTTTTCAATGAAAACCAGTCTCACTGGAATTGATTTGCATTTCCCTGATGATTGGAGATGCTAAGCATTTTTTGTATGTTTTTTGGCCATTCTCTCTTCTTTTGAAAGTTACTGTTCATGTCCTTTGCCCACTTTTTAATGGGATTGTCAGATTTTTTCTTGTTGATTTTCCTGAGTTCTATATACATTCTCATTATCAGCCCTTTATCAGACATATAGGATGCAAATATTTTCTCCCATTCTGTACGTTGTGTATTTGCTCTAATGATATTTTCCCTGGCTGTACAGAAACTTTTTAATTTGATCAGGCCCATTTATTTATTTTTATTCCTGCTATGATTGCTTCTGTGGTCTTCAGAAATTCTTTCCCTAGGCCTACGTCTGTAAGAGTTTTTCCAACATTTTCTTCTAGAATTCTTTGGCTTTCCTGCCTTAGGTTTAAGTCTGTTATCCATTGTGAGTTGATTTTTGTAAGAGTTGAGAGGTGTGGATCCTGTTTCAGTTTTCTACCTGTGGTTATCCAATGTCCCCAGTATCATCTATTGAATAGGGATTCTTTTCCCTAGTGTGTTTTTGTCTGCTTTGTCAAAGAACAGATGACAATATGAGTATGATTTTATATCTGGGTTCTCTGTTCTGATCCATAGGTCTATGTCTCTGTTTTGTGCCAGTACCATGCTGTTTTGACTACTGTAGCCTTGCAGTATAGCTTGAAGTCTGGTAGATTGTTTCTTACCAGTTTCTTAAATCACAAATCAGCAATCTAATGAATTGTCTCAAGGAACTGGAAAAGGAAGAGCAAACCAATCATAAACCCAGCAGAAGAAAAGAAATAACCAAGATCAGAACAGAATTAAATGAAATTGAGAAAAAAAGAACTATACCAAATATTCAGTAGTATAGAATATTAATGAAACAAAAAGTTGGGTTTTTGAAAATATAAACAAAATTGACAGGCCTCTTGCTAGATTGACCAGAAGGAGAAAGAGAAGGATTTTAATAAACTCAATTAGAAATGATAAAGGATAAGTCACAACTGATTATCACAGAAATACAGAACGTCATCTTTGAATGCTATAAAAATCTGTGCCCGAAAACTTGAAAATGTTGAGGAAATGGACAAATTCTTAGAAACAGACAACTTCCTTCAGCACAATCAGGAAGAAATAGAATTCCTGAACAGACAAAAATCAAACACAGTAATTGAGGCAGCAATAAAAAGTCTTCCCACAGAAAAAGAACTCCAGAACAGATAGATATACTGAATTTTACCAAACCTGTGAAGAGGAACTGATACCTCTACTCCAGAAATTATTGCACAACATTGAGAAGGATGGCATTCTCCCCAGCTCATTTTAGGAAGCCAGTATCACCTCTATACCAAAGCCAAGAAAGGACACAACAACGACGACAACAACAAAAAGAATACTACAGACCAATATCCGTTATGAATATAGATGCAGAAATTCTCAATGAAATGTTAGCAAACCGAATTCAACTGCACATCAAGAAAATAATTTATCCTGACCCTGTGGGCTTCATCCCAGAGATGAAAGATGGTTCAACCTACTCAAGTCTCTAAATGTGATTCACCACATAGGTAAAAACAAAAAGAAAGATCATACAATCCTCTCAATAGATGCAGTACAGGCATTTGACAAAATTCAGCACCTTTTTTATAGTAAAACACTTAGCAAAATAGGCATAGATGAGACATACCTCAAAATGATAAAAGCCATTAATGGCAAAACTACAGCCAGCTTCATACTGAATGGGGAATAATTAACAGCATGCCCACTTCAAGCTGAAACTAGACAAGGTTGCCCACTGTCACCATTTCTATTCAACATAGTGGTTGAATTCCTAGCCAGGGCAATCAGATAAGAGAAAGAAATCAAGGGTATCCAGATGGAGACATAAGAGGCCAAACTATCACTCTTTGTTCACAACATTATATTATATCTAGAAAACCCTAAAGTTTCAAACAAGGGGCTCCTGGAATTGATAAATGAAATCAGCAAAGTCTCAGGCTACAAAATCAGCAGTCTCAGGCTGTGAAATCAGTCCACACAAATAAATAACTTTCCTATATGCCAAAAATAGTCAAGTTGAGAATCAAATTCAAGATGCAATATCTTCCACAATAGCATGTAAGAAAAGAAAATAGGGATATATTTAACTAAGGAGATAAGAGACCTATATTGGGAGAACTACGTAACACAGAGAAAAGAAGTTGCAGAGGATGTAAACACATGGAAAATCATATGCTCATGCATTGGCAGAACCAATATTGTTAAAATGTCTATACTGCCCAAAATGATCTACAGATTCAATGCAATCCCAATTAAAATACCAACATCATTTTTCACAGATCTAGAAAAAATAATTCTATGCTTCATGTGGATCCAGAGAAGACCCCCATATAGCCAAAACAACCCCATTTCTTTTTTGAAATATATATTTATTGTCTAGATATACCACAAGTTTATTCATGCATTGAAGGACATCTTGGTTGCTTTAAATTTTGGCAGTTACAGATAGAGAAGATATAAGCATCCATGTGCAGTTTTTTTGTTTTTTTTTTGAGAATGTATGTTTTCATTATTTTTTGGAAGCTGTTAATAATGGGGAGTGTAATTTCTACATCATAAGTTAAGAGTCTGTTTAGCTTTGTGAGAAGGTGCTAAATTGTCTTCCAGTGTTGTGTACCATTTTATGCTGCTACCACCAACAATAGGGTTTCTGTTGCCGCACATTCTTCTTAGTATTTGGCGGTGTCCGTGTTCTGAGTTTTGGCTATTCTTAAAGAGTATAGTGGTATTGTAGTCTCCCATTATCTGTGGGGGGTTATGTTTCCAGACCTCTACTGGAGTCCTGAAACCATGGGTAGTGCTGAATCATATATATATATATATATATATATGTCTCTCTCTATATATATATATGTCTATATATATATATATATGTCTATATATATGTATATATATATATGTCTATATATATATACACACAATGTTATTTTGATCAGATAACTGAGAATGCTACTATGTGGGTACCATATGCTGTGTGAATACACTGGACAAAGGGATGATTCTTGTCCAGGGCTAGATGTAGTGGGACAGCATGAAATTTCATCATGCTGCTCAAAGTAGTATGCAGTTTCAAACATGAATGGTTTATTTCTGAAATTTTTAATTTTATTTTATATTTTTAGAACATGGTTGACTGTAGGTAGTAGAAACCATAAAAAGGGAAAGTGTGAATAAGGGGGGGGACTAACATATTTCAAATTTTAATTTGCAATTTCTAATGACATGTTATGTGGAGATTCTTTTCATATGCTCATTTGTATATCTACTTTGGTGAGGTATCTTAAGAATTTGGCCTTTTTTCCCAATCGAGTTGTTTGTGTAATTGTTATTTTCTGAATTTTTATATACTTTTATATAACGGTCCTTTATCTGACATGTCTTTTATAAATATTTTCTGTCAGTCTTTGAGTTATCTTTTTGGTCTCTTGACAATGTTTTGCAGAGTAGAAATTTTTAATTTTATTGAAGTCCAGGTTATCTATAATTTCATCATTGAATATTATTTTTGCTTTGCATCTAAAAAGTCAGTACCAAACCTAAGGGGTTATCCAGATTTTCTCCTATGAAATCATGTAAGACTTCTATAGTTTTAAAATTTTGTTTAATTTTATGATCCATTTTGAGTTAATTTTGTTGAAATTTGTAAGATTTGTGTCTTGATTAATTTTTTTGTGTGCATGTGAATGTATGTTGTTAATAGCTTCATTTGTTTTAAAGACTTTTTTCTACTATATTTCCCTTTTTTCTTTGTCAAAAATTAGTTAACTATTAATATATGTCTATTTCTGGACTGTGTATTCTGGTCCATTGATTTATTTGTCTGATCTTCCACCTATACAACAGTGTCTTCATTTCTGCAACTTGTCTTGACAATGTCTTGACATTGGTTAGTTTCAGCCCTTAAACTTTGTTCTTCTCCTTTGATATTATCAATACAATGCATTCTCTGGGCCTTTTGTCTTTTCTTATAAACTTTAGAATTCAGTTTGTTAATATCTACAAAGTAACTTGTTGGAATTGAGTCTTCCTATCCAGGTACATGGAGTATCTCTCCATTTATTTAGTTTTTCTCTGGTACATTCTTCTGGGTATTATAGTTTCCCTTATTTTTGGTATTGTAAAGTGTTTATTAGATTTAGACCTAGGTATTTCATCTTTGGTGCTATGTAAATGGTAGTGTGTTTTTAATTTCAAATTACACTTGTTCACTGCTGGTATATAGGAAACAGTCATTTCTATATTAATCTTGTATCCTGTAACCCTGATATAATAACTTTTTAGTTCCAGGAGGGGGCTTTTGGTCAGTTCCTTCAGATTTTCAACAAAGATGATTATGTCATCTGTGAACAAAGCAGTTTTATTTCTGTCATCTCTAAACTTTTTATTGTCCTTTTTTGTCTTACTGCATTATCGAGGACTTCCAATGCAGTGTTGAAAGCCATAGTGAGAGGTGACATCTTACCTTGCAACTGAAAGTTGGAAAACTTGGAATTTCTCACAAAGTACGATGTTAGCTATAGATTTTCGATAGATATTATGTGTGAAGTTGAGTTAGTTAATCTCAATTGTTATTTTCCGAGAGTTTTGACCATGAATGACTGTTGAATTTTGTTAGATGCTTTTTTTTTTCCACCTATGACTATGGTCATGTGATTTTGTTTGTTTGTTTGCTTAGCCTGTTGATGTGTGATGGATTACATTAATTGGTTTTCAGATGGTGAGCCATACTTGTGTCCTTCTTTTATATATTTTATACATTGTATTCAATTTGCTAATATTTTGTTGTGAACATTTACATTTGTATTTATTGAGATTTTGATCTTTGGGATTTTTTTTTCTTAAAATGTTTTTTTCTGCTTTTGGTGTTACAGTAGTGTTAGCCACATGTAATAGATTAGCAAATAGTTTTTCTGTTTCTACCTTCTCAAAGAGATTGCAGAGAATTGGTATAATTCTTTTTTGATAAATGTTTGGTGAAATTACCAGTGTAGTCATCTAGGGCTGCTGCCTTCTGTTTTAGAAGATTATTAATTATTGATTTGATTTCCTAGTAGACATAGACCTATTCGGATTTGTTATTTCTTCTTGTGAAGTTTTGGCAGATTGCATTTGCTAAGAAATTATTTGATTTCATCAAGGTTGTCAATTTTATGAGCATGAAGTTGTTCATAGCATTCTTTGATTATCCTTTTAATGCCCATGAGATCAGTAGCTATGTCTGCTTTTTTATTTCTGATATAAATTAGTTGTGTCTTCTCTCTTTTTTCCCTAGCCTGACTAGGGGCACATATATACTGGGGATCATTTCAAAGAATTAGCTTTTGGTTTCATTGGCTTTTTTTCTATTGATTTTTTTTTTGTTTTCAGTTTGATCCATTTCTGCTCTAATTTTTATTATTTTTTTCTTCTGCTTGCATTGGATTTAATTTTCCCTTGTTTTCTAATTTTCCTGACATGAAAGCTTTGGTGATTGATTTTAAATATTTCCTCTTTGTCTAATATATTCATTCAGTGCTATAAATTTCCCTCTAAGCACTGCTTTTGTGAATCCCAGAATTTTTTATGTTGTGTTTTATTTTCATTTAGTTGAAAATATTTTTTGTTTTCTTGAAAATGCTTCTTTTATGCTTGTGTTATGTAAAAGTGTGCTGTGTGATCTTCAGCTATCTTGTTTACTAGCCGTCTTACTGTTACTGGTTTCTAGTTTAATTCTGTTATTGTGTGAACACATAGTAATATTATATGATTTTTATGTTTTCAAATTTGTTGTTGTATGTCCCGGAATGTGTTGTGACTTGGTGAATGTTTCATGTGTGCTTGAGAACAATGTGTATTCTGCAGTTGTTTGATAAAGTAGTTCATAGATGACAATTATAATTGACCCCTGAACAATAAACTGTGTGAGACTAGTTATTCCCAGACTTTTTTTCAATACAGTCGGCCCTCAATATCAGGGATTCCATATTGCAGTTTCATGGATTGCAAGTACAATATTCATGGGATACAAAACCCAGGGATTTGGAGGGCCAACTTTACTTACACCGAGGTTCCACAGAACTGACTATGGAACTTGAATGTGTGGATTTTGGTATCCATGTGGGTCCTGAAACTAATGCCATTGGATAACAAGATATGGCTCTGTATAGATGGTGTAGTTGAGTATCATTGTATTTTTACTGATTGCCTGCTGATTGGTCTGTTTCTGATAAATTCTCCTACTGTAATAGTGGATTCATCTATGTCTCCTTGAATTTTTATCAGTTTTTGCATGGTGTACCTGTTCTTAAGTGCATACATGTTAAGGATTGTTATGTATCTTTGTCGTTATGCAAAACTATTCTTTATTCCTGAAAGCTGCTTGGTTTGAAATCTCCTGTGTTTACTGCTTTCTTTTTTGATTATGGTTAGCATTTATATGTTACTTTTAACCTATATTTTTCTTTATAGTTTACATGAGTTTATTATAAATAACATATAGTTAGATCTTGCTTCTTGATTCAGTCTGATGTTCTCTATCTTTAATTGGTGCGTGTACACCATTATGTTCGAGAGGATTATTGATATACAGTCGTACTGCTGAATAATGGGAGCATCTGAGAAATGTGTGGTTAGGCATTGTGAAAATATCATAAAGTGTACTTACACAAACATAAAGTGTATCTGTAGCGAGCATAGCCTACTGCAGTCGTAGGATATATGGTGAAGCTTATTGCTCCTAGGCTACAAACCTATATAGCATGTTACTGTGCTAAATTCTGTAGGGAATTACAATACAGTGGTAAATATTTGTGCATCTAGACTTATTTAAAAATGGGAAAGGTATGGTAAAAATGCCACATAAAAAATAAAAAATTTTACATCTGTATAGGGCATTTATCATGGATAGAACTTGCAGGACTAGAAGTTGCTTTGGGTGAGTCATTGAATGAATGGTTAAGTGAATGTGTAGGCCAAGACGCTAATACATACTGCTATAGACTTTGTAAACATTGTATACTTAGACTACACTAAATTTGTAAAGATAATTTTGTTTCTTCAATAATAAACTTAGCTTACTGTAACATTTTTCCTTAGTAAACTTTAAAATATTTAAGTTTTTCAATTCTTGTGATAAGACTTAGTTTTTCACAAATACATTTTACAGTGCTACAAAAATATTTTCTTTATGTGCTTATTCTGTAAGCCTTTTTCTGTTTTTAAATTTTTATTTATCTTTTACCTTTTAATCTTTTCTATTAAGGACTAAGACAGAAACACATTAACCTAGGCCTACCGAGGGTCAGGATCATCAGTATCACTGTCTTCCTCCCACACATTTTATCCCACTGGAAGGTCTTTAGGGGCAGTAGCACTGAACTGTTATCTCCTGTGGTAACAACTTCTGTAATACCTCCTAAAGGACCTGCCTGAGGATATGTTACAGTTAACTTTTTTTTTAATATGTAGAAGGAGCACACTTAGTAAGTGTAAGGCTTCAATAAGTGGAAGGCTTTGTGCTAAGATTTTAGGATGGCTATGACATCTCTAGGCAATCGGAATTTTTCAGCTCCATATAACCTTATGGGACCATCATCGTATAGGTATTCTGTCATTGACTGAAAAATTGTTAGGGGCTTCATGACTAGTTAAATCAGTGTCTGCCATACTTGTTATTGTTTATTTGTTGCCACTTATCTTTCTTTGTATTTTTATCTTTCACACTTCTACTTTTTGTGGTAATTGAGCACTTTATATAATTCTATTTTCTTTCCTGTCTTTATTTTTCTCTGTCTTGATTTTTATGTATTAAATCATTCACAGTGTTATGTAACCATCACCAGTATGTGTTTCCAACATTTTTCCTCACTCTAAGTAGAAAACTTGTTACCTATTAACTCCCCATTCTCTTCTGACCTTAGTCCCTGGCAACCTTTACTTTGTCTTTGAATTTATGTTCTGTACGTAGATCATATATTAGTAGTATTTGTCCTTTTGTGTCTGACTTATTTCACTTAGCCTTACTATCTTCATTCACATTACAGCATATAACAGAACTTTCTTTTAATGACTGAATAATACTTCATTATATTTTGTTTATCCATTCATCTGTAAATTAACCATTGGGTTAGTTCTGTATTTTTGCAATTGAAAATAATGAATGCTACTATAAATATTAATGTAGAAATATCTATTTGAAAAGTCTGTGTTTTCATTGGGTATATATCTAGTGTACTTGCTGGGTAAATGGTAATTCTGTTTAATTTCTTAAAGAGTCACCAAACTCTTTTCCACAGTAGCTTTATGATTTTACCTTCTTAACAGCAGTACACATGGGTTCAGATTTCCCTACATCCCTGCCAACACTTATTTTTTTAATAGACATCCTATTGGTTGTTAAGTGATTGAGCGTCTTTTTGTGAGCTTATTGGCCATGTGTATATCTTCTTCAGGAAATGTCTAACTTCTTTGCCCATTTTTAATTGGGTTGTTTGGGTTTTTGTTGAATTGTAAGAGTTCGTCATATATTCTAAATATTAATCCCATTGCTAGATAAATAATTTGCATATATTTTCTCCTCATTTTTTGGATTTCACTATCTTGAGAACATCGTTTGATAAACATAAGTTTTAATTCTGATGAAGTTCAATTTGTCTATAACCTGTTCTTTTAGTGTTGTATCTAAGATCATTTCCATATCCAAAGTCTTGAAGACTTTCTGCCCTTTTTTCTGTTAAGAGTTTTTTAGTTCTTGTTCTTACATTTAAGTCTTTTATCCATTTTCAGTTAACTTTTTTTATACAGTGTAAGATAAGGGCCCAACTTCATTGGTTTCCATGTGGATATACACTTTTCTAAGCACCATTTGTCGAAAAGACTGTCCTTTCTCCATTGACTTGTTTTGGTGTACCCCTTGTGAAATCAGTTTACCACATATGTGGGAGTTTATTTCTGGGCTCTCTATTTTATTGTTGTACCAGTAGCAGAGTGTTTTGTTTATTTTAGGTTTTTAGTCAGTTTTGAACTTGAAAGGTGAGATTTCTCCAATTTTTGTTCTCCATCCCCCCCCTCCCACCACCCATGCAACGCCCAACAATCATTTGGCCCTTCACGTCCTTTGAAATTACTTACGTATGAATTTTAGGATGGGTTTTGATGTTTTGTTTGTGTTCATTTGTTTTCTATTCCTGCCACTCACTGTGGGGTTTTGGTAGAGACTGAATTGCCTCTGTAAATTTCTTTGGGAAGTGCTCTCAATCTTAAACAAAAATTCCAATCCAGGACCACAGGATGTCCTTCTGCTTATTTGTGTATTTGATTTCTGTCAACATTGTTTTGTAGTTTTCAAAATATACAAGTCTTTTGCTTTCTTGATAAATACTTATTCGTAAGTATTCTTTTTCGTTTTATTGCTATCATAGGTATAATTGTTTTCAAAATTTGCTTTTCAAATCATCCATTGCTAGTGTATGTTATTACCCTCTTTTTTCATGGTGGGGCACATGCCAAGACCTCTTCCAATGGTTACCTGAAACTGCAGGTTGTGTTGAACCCTGTGTACATGCTATAGTTTTTTAATATGATAATAGAAATAGCTACAAAGGATTAATAGACAGATACTTAGACAAAGGGATGAGTAATATCCCTTTAACATGAACAGCAGGAGATTTTATAATGCTACTTAGAGAAACACAGAGTTTCAGACTTTTGAATTGTTTATTTCTGGAATTTTTTTATTTAATATTTTTGGATTAAAGTTTACTGTGGGTAACTGAAACTGTGGAAAGTGAAGCCAGAGATAATACTGTATAGAAATACAACTAATTTTTGAATGTTGATTTTGTATCTGGCAAGTTTGCTGAATTTATTGATTCTGTGTGTCTGTATGGGGGCAGAATTTTTTACATACATAGTCATGTCATCTAAGAAGGAGACAATTTTACTTCTCGTTTTCCAGCTTGGGTGACTTTTATTGCTTATTCTTGGCTAACTGCTTAGGCTAGAACTTTCATTACATTGTTGGGTGGAAGTAGTGATTTTGCTTTCTTTTCTAGTTCCTGATATTATTAAGGGGAAAAGCTTTCAATGTGTCACTGATACTATCTTTGCATTTTTCATATGTGGCCTTTCTTATGTTAAAGAAGCTCCCTTATGTTTCCAGTTTTTGTGGGGTTTTTTTCCCTATAAGTAATAAATGGGTAATGGATTTGTGAAGTGCTTTTTCTACATTAATTTGAGATGATTGTCCATTTTTAATTGTAATTTTTTGTGGTTAAAAATGTGAATATTTTACTTTATGTTTTCCTCCTCTGTTATTTCTTAGTAGTCTTTAGTGCTCTTATTTGAAATTTTCTCTTGTAAGTTTCATTTATTAATTTAATTTTTATGTACATTTAAGTTTTATTTTCTATTTTAGAACATTTTCTCCAGCTTTATTTTTAGTTTTGCTGTATTTGTGTGTGTGTGAGAGAAAGAGAAAGAGACAGAGACAGAGTAAGATAAAAATGGACTCATCTGCTTTTCCATTTATATCCCTATTCTGTCTCAGAAATAGAAGTTGGTTCATGAGTTTTGTTACTCTTTTTTTAGCCCCAGTTCTCACAGTGTTGATATAATTATATTGCCCCCCTAATTTAATGCAATTCTAAGCAGTCCTTGAAATGACACTTTCTTCCTCTTTTTTTGTACTTAAAAATGTTTAAGATGTTTATTGGCAGCTGAGATTAAAAGTAGAAGCCACTTTAATTATTGTTTTGCTAAGTTTATTTTAAAGATAATATTCATTGGATTTTCTTTTGTTAGTTTCTCCTTTTGTTTTAGAACATTTGTCTTTATTACTATACCAATAGTAGGTTTTAGTTCTATTAGTACTTTTTGAGGGAAAACTAGGCAAATGGCTTCATTTAAAAAATTTTTTGTAACCTTAAATACTACGAACTTAAATACTATGTTACAGTGTAACTGTGGGAAATATAAAGTTTTTAATGTTGTAAGTATTTACAAATATTTTTCAAGAATATTTTTGAAAACAAACTATATTTAAAATTTTGAATTTAAATTTTAACTTTTTTTCTTGTTGTAGACTTTGTACAGGGTATGGCACTTGCTGTCTTGTTTAATAAGTTATCTTTTCTTTGAAAATGTTTCTAGGCAAATAATGCATTTTCAGGCAGGATACTTCTGTACGTTTGTGAATATTATTAAATGATAGTTTGAAATTATTTTCTCTGTAACATTTGAGATAGAAGTAGATTTTAAAATGTAATATTTTGGTGACACCTTGTTATGTTCAATGTTAGTTTTGTTAGCTGTTGATCTGAAATATGGCCGTCCAGGGCTAAAGCAATATTCAGTTAAAAAATTAGCACTTTTTACTTTCTGTTACTTTTTTATATTTTTTAAAACATAGATTACAAAATGTAATTTAAAACATTATATAAATTGTCATGTATTAGCTAAAATTTTATTATTTTAGTTTTTATTCTGCTTTCTTCTATGGTCATTATGCATTGTTAAAATCAGAAATATTTTTATTTAAAGATGAATCATTCTGTTTTTCTCTAAATATCCTCTTTTTCCTCTATGGTTTAGAGAAAGTATCATTCTGCAAAAGAAGCATATGAACAACTTTTACAGACAGAAAACCTTCCTGCACAAGTAAAAGCAACTGTGTTGCAACAGTTAGGTACATAAAAATTTACTTCTTATTATACTTTGCATTAATTTCAAGGGATTTTCCTTCCAGGGAACTATTTTTAGTCTTCCACTTAGAAGTCCATATTCATTTAGAAATGTGTGTTTTAATATTAAGTGTGATGTATAATTTTGAGATTAAATTTTAAATGAATACTTTTGTTATCCCTGTTATCCCAAGGGGATGTGTTTTAAGATCTTCAGTACATGACTGAAATCATAAGTACTTCCAAAACCTACATATGTGCTGCATATTTTTGATTTGATAATTCAGGCAACTACTAAGTGACTAATGTCTTAGTATCATAGCGTGGATATGCTGGAAAAGGGTTGATTCACATCCCCAGGCAGGAGAAAGTGGAATAGCAGGTTTCATCACGTTATACATAACTATGGATATTTCTAAGATTTAATATTTTTGAAACTGCAGATAGTCGGGGACTACTGTATAAATGTTCTTTTATAAATGTATTTCTGTTTTCTTTTTTGTTCTTGTATTGATGCATATGTTAAAGCACACTCTTTCTCATCATCCATCTAAAGACAGTGCTTTCATGCAGCTAGGCCTTTTAAATTCTCAGTATTATCCCTTAATACTTAACCATGGGAGTGGGTTTGAGTTCTTGCATGTACTTAGCACTCTATGAAGGCAATTGAATTAAGATCAGCCATAGGTAAAGTTGCTACTAAGTTTGGTTACATACTTTTGTTGATATATGATTAATGGAAACATTTTACCTAAAAATTATAGAACATCTCATTCTGTTTGTTCCTCCAAGAATTCACTTACCTTCTCATACTCAAGACAAGGGAATCAATAGTTCCAAATTATTAGAGAGTACATGTGGTGTTTGGTTTTCCATTCTTGAGATTCTTCACTTAGGATAATGGTCTCCAGTCCATCCAAATTGCTGCAAGAGACATTAATTCATTCCTTTTTATGACTAAGTAGTACTCCATGGTATGTGTATACTGCATTTTGGTAATCCATTTGAGAAGTGATGAGCACTCAGGCTGATTCTACATCTTTGTGATTGTGAATTGTGCTGCAATAAACAATCAAGTGCAGATGTCTTTTTGATAAAGAATGACTTCTTTCCTTTGTGTAAATACCCAGTAGTGGGATTGTTGGGTCAAATGGTAAGTCTGTATTTATTTCTTTCAGGAGTCTGCATACTGTTTTCCAAAGAGGTTGTACTAATTTGCAGTCCCAGCAACAATGTATAAGCATTCCTTTCTCTCTGCATCCACACCAACATCTATTGTTTTTTGACTTTCTATTAATAGCCATTCTGACAGGGATAAGGTGATACCTTATTGTGATTTTAATTTGGATTTTCCTGATGATCAGTGATGATCATTTTTTCGTATGTTGGCCATAAATCTGTCTTCTTTTGAAAACTTATGTTTATGTCTTTGCCCACTTTTTAATGGGGTTGTTTTCTTCCTGCTGATTTGTTTGAGTTCTTTGTAGATTCTAGGTATTAGCCCCTTTATCAGATGTATAGTTTGCAAATATTTTCTCACATTCTGTATGTTATCTGTTTACTCTGTTGATTATTTCACCGGGCTGTGCAGAAGCTTTTTAATTTAATCAGGTCCCATTTATTTGTTTTTGTTGCTGCTATGATTGCCTTTGAGGACCTAGTCATAAATTCTTTGCCTCGGCCAATATCTAGAAGAGTTTTTCCTACATTTTCTTCTAGGATTTTTGTGGTTTCAGGCCTTACATTTAAGTCTGGTATCCATCTTGAATTAATTTTTGTGAGTGGTGAAAGATAGGAGTCCTTTTTCATTCTTCTGCATGTGGCTATCCAATTTTCTCAGCACCATTTATTGAACAGGGCTTCCTTTCCCCAGTGTTATGTTGTTATCTGCTTTGTCAAAGATCAGTTGGCTTTAGGGAGATGGTCTTGTATCTGGGTTCTCTGTTCTGTTCCACTGGTCTGTGTTTCTATTTTTGTACCAATACCATGCTGTTTTGGTTATGGTAGCCTTGTAGTATAATTTGAAGTCTGCTAGTGTGATGCCTCCAGTTTTGTTATTTTTACTTAAGATTGCTTTAGCTATTCAGGCTTTTTTTGATTCCAAATGAAGGGTACAATATTTTTTCCAGATCTGAGAAATATGCCATTGGTATTTTGGTGGGGATTGTGTTGAATCTGTAAATCACTTTGGGCAGTATGTTGTTTTTAAAGTTCTTTTGGTACATGCTAAACTGCAAAAAAAAGTAAACTTATCTGTTTATAGTTTTGGTTTATAACTTGGATTTTTTTCCAAAATTAAATTTGGGAAAGGAGAGTTTATGGTTTGTAATTTTCAGTCCATACACTCATTCAAATTTCTTCTTTTTGTTTAAGACTTCTTGTTACTTTTGACTATCAAATTGACTTTCCTATAGCTGTGTTTGGCAGATTTAAATTTGGGGAGAGTGTGATCCAAGATTAGTAAATAAATTTTAATTTGCTTGTTTTCTTCATGATATTCTTGAGACTAGAAGAGTGGTTGAATGATAAGTAGGTGCTTAAAATTTTGTTTTTTTATAGGTTGGATGCATCATAATATGGATCTAGTAGGAGACAAAGCCACCCAGGAAAGCTATGCTATTCAGTATCTCCAAAAGTCATTAGAGACGGATCCTAATTCTGGTCAATCTTGGTATTTCCTTGGAAGGTAAGATGAGATACTTGTGCTACATTGGGTTGATTTACAATGCAAAAATGTTAGTTTATAGGATATAATCTGGTCTGTGAAATTTATATAATAAAAATTCCTGGGAGGTAAAAACAGCTCTGAATTTGTTGGCTCTTATTTAGAAACTTGGCTTATTAGATTTTGTTTTTACATTGTCTTAATATGACTTGAATTACTGCTAGTTTTTAAAAAGTCTTATTGGAATCATAATCACTTACAGTTTTTAAACTCAGTATTTATGTTATATTCAATTTTATTTGTAATATTTTCTTATATATCTACATAACAGAATAGAAAAGGCATTCATAGTTTATCTGGTGACCATCAGACACCTGTGGAAACTTCCTATTTATAATCTTGGTGATTTTGAATATTAATATGAAAATATTTATATTAACCAGATATGAAATTTCAGTTCTAGTTGAAATAAACTGAGAAAATGGGCAGTTTTTATTGAATTTGTCAGAAAAGAAGAGGACACATAGAAAATTTTTGGTAATCCAGAAATTTTTCTCAGTTTTTGTTTTGTTTAGTTTTTTGCTTTGAATATTGATTATTTGAATTATAATTCCTGGTATAATATATATGTTTGATAGAATAGACTATATGTTTGTATGTGTGGGTGTTCTTGATCCAGATTGTATTTTAGTGTGATGTAAAGATCAATGGACTGAGAACTAAGAAAACTGGACTTAAATCCTGGCTTTGCCTGGTAGTCCATTCATTGATTGATTAAGACAGTGTCATGCTCTGTTGCCCAATCTAGAGTACAGTGGCGTCATCATAGCTCACTACAGCCTCAAACTGCTGGGCTCAAGTGATCCCCCTGCCTCCTGCATAAATGGGACTATTGTCCATAGACTGTTAGCCTTGCCTGACTATTTTTTGTAGAGTTGGTGTCTCACTGTGTTTCTGAGGCTGGTCTCAAACTGTTGATCTCAAGCATTCCTCCTGTTTTGGCCTCCCAAAGTCCTAAGGCACAGGTGTGAGCCACCACACTGGGCTCATAGTCCATTTAAACTTCTTGAGGTCTCTATCTGTATTTTACCTATTAAATGAAAAGATTGCATTAGAGCTGTCAAGTACCTTTTCCCAAATGTATAATTTTAATTTACTTATTGATTTGTTTCAGTAGTGAGTTTTGCCCCATTTGTTTTCACATGTAGTTACATAATTTTGTCATCTATTCACATTGAAATTTAATTTTTATATTAATTTTTAGTTTTTGTATGGTTTATCCGTTGTCTTTAAATTTAGTATTTTTGTTTGAGAAGGAGACTATTAGTATTGTTCCTTATTTAAAAATATTTAATTTATCTATTAACGGTATAAAATAAGAATTAACTGTGAAGTTAATTATTTGTAGCAGTTTTTTAAATGTCCTTCTAGGCTTATAAAATAGTCTAGTTTGGGTTGCTTGTAGCATAAAACTTGAGAGTTAAAGCTTTGACTAAAAGTTTCTATAGAAGCTGAATCTTTTCTTTCTGTCTCCACTGCACAGCAAAATGCTTTGAGCCAACTGCCTTTATTACTGTATGGAATAGTCCTGTTATAAAATAGAATAAATAAATAAACTAACCAAGCAGCATTTGGGCTTAGAGCTAACACCAATACTACTGTTAGATTTGCACAGTTTACGTCTTAATACAGTAATGCTAAAAGGGGCTAATAACCCAGAAAGGGGAGGTATAAACATTGATGTCTGATAATAAGTTTTCTATATGAGCAATTCTTTTTACTATAAATTAAAAGAATATGCATCAAAATGTTTTCCTTTTGTTCCAAGGATAAGATTTGTAGTATATTATATTATAGTACTGAAGTGTCTCATTAGTGTAAATCACAGTATTATATAAGATACGATGCAAGATGTTAAAAATTACAATTTTAGTAATTCCATACATTTACAACTCAATGTGGACAACAGTATTCACAGAGGACTGTTCTACAGTTATTTGAATTTAAAGCACTGGGATGTACTTTATATTTGACGCTTGTGGTTAAAATTTTCCAAATGTACAGTATTACTGACTTTTCAAATAGAAGATAATAACCTGATTTCAGTTCATTATTATCACTTTAGATATTAATTATGTTTAATCTGTGGTTAAATTAATTTTTGATGTTATTTTTCTTACTCTTATCCACTGTCTTCTATGTATCACTTCTATTCTGTTTTATTGCTGAAAAAAATTGTTTGTGAAAATTGTATTTCAAGAGTTATTAAAGCTCTGCATAAAGATCTTTGGTGTCAGAAGGAGGGATTTGTTGGTGGTATGTTTGAAACTTTTATTTATTATTTCTATATTCTGCATGTGTTAATTATTAAATTAGCTTATCAATTGGGATGTATATATCAAAGGGAAATGGGGATGTGTTAATGTTAATGCTAACACTGCTTATTGATTCTGTTAATAGTGTCCCAGACTCACAGAACTGTGTATATTGTTAGATTTAGAAAGAATTAGGAAGCAGCTTAGTTCAATTTTTCATGTCACAGGAGTGGGAAATAAGTGCAAAGGAATGAAGTGTTTCCTCAAGGTGACGTAGCAATTATGGTCATAGAAAGAGTTGAACCGATGTTTACCCTGTGTTTCTTGTCTTACACCAACCTACCTAGACAAGTTGTATTATGTGTGGTGATTGGACTCAGACAGCTGTGCTGAGTGTTTATTGGCTATCTGTTTTCACTTTCTAGAAATGAAATTGGACAATGTTGATCTCAGAAAGTATTATGTATTTCTCCCAGGAGTTAAACAGATATGTCTAATAATCAGAAATTTGGTTTTGTTTTAAGAAAAATGCATATCTTTATGTTAACATTCACACTTTTCTAGAGCTTGTCCTTTTTTACATTGTTACTCTCATCTGACTGTATACAACCCCTATTGAACATGTTGTATGCACTCTCAGAAATAATCATCTCTGTCTCATTTACTGGCATTTCTTAAATGTCTCAACCCATAAATTAGTCATTCTGTAAATGTATTTCTGCTGCTCTGTTGTGTGCATCCTATGTTCTTATACCACTCTCCTACATGGGTAAATTCCAAATTAAGGTCTCTCAATTGTCTCATACTTCAGTATCACATCTAGTTCTTTTTACTGAACGTTATCAAAATCCTACTTACATCTAAATTGGCATTTTAAAAAATCTACATTATGTTCTTTCTCAAAATAGCTACTTTCTTATTTTTAATGACACTGCCACTTTTCCACTGATCTAATCTTAGAAGCAGAATTATTACCCATTCCCCACATCTAGTCAACTTTTTATCAGTCATTAGGTTTATTCTTGTTTACATCTTTTTCTTTTTTGCCATTTCTATTACTTCCCCTATAATTTTCTGCCAGTGTGTTTATCTGCCTTCTGGTTTGTCCAAATTTATTTTCATTTCAATCTTTATTTTTCAGTCTACACGTTATTAGCTGATGACTTTTTTATAAAGAACTTTTGTTATGCTACTTGCCCTTTAATACAGAAAAAACAAATCTCAAGCTGATAGTAGACTAAATTGAAAATTTTCCATTTGTAGGCTAATTTTTTTATATATTCTTCAAACCTGTAAGAAATGCCTCCTTTCATGTTTTGCGTTTTAATCTATGGCTCCCAGGCATTTTAGATACCCTAATCAGAAAAATTTTAGGGAGTTAAGTATAGCAATCAACATAGAGTACCTGTGCCAGTAAGGATATTAAATCATTTTTGCTGTTTTATATGATCCAGTGCCATGATAAGTAAAATTATACATATTGTTTCTTTGAAATACACCCACAGAATTCCTAGACTTTAAGAAGATAGAGTTAAAAACAGAGAACTGCATGTAGTCATCTGCAATAAATTTAGTTTTCCAACAAGTAACGCACATAACAGAGAATCATTGTTCTGAGTGTTATTAGTTGGACGAGGAAAATTAAATATAATTATTCAAGTCCTTATCAAAAGGTAGTTTCTCTTTGTTTTTAACTCTGTATTTTTATGATGCAGAAAACCCAAGTTCAGGCTATATATCTATGTGTATATATATGCACATATATATATACACAAAATATACATATATACGTATATATACATATACATATACATACATATACATATATATATAAAATGGTCTGTATGTTTAACTCTCAATAGTATACGTTTGAAGAAATTTAGCCTCTAATGGTTTTGGTAAAGTTGAGTAATATAACATGCACTAATACTTGCAAGATAGTTTAATAGCAAATTATAATGTATTAATAGATGAAAAATATTTTATATGTCTATATAAATAAGCATATGTGTGCACATACACATATATTGACTTATTATTTCTTCCCCTAGGAAATACAGCCCATCATTTTGGCAAATAAACGATTAATGGAATTCTGTTTACTTATTTACTATTTATTTTTCGTTTTAGGTGTTATTCAAGTATTGGGAAAGTTCAGGATGCCTTTATATCTTATAGGCAATCTATTGACAAATCAGAAGCAAGTGCAGATACATGGTGTTCAATAGGGTAAGGATATGTATATAAAAATAACAGCATAATATTTTGATGGATCTATAGGGTGATTCAAACCCATAGTATATTGTGCAGTAATATTATAAACTAACCAGTTTTCCATAACTTTTTCTTCCCAGTGTACTCTATCAGCAGCAAAATCAGCCTATGGATGCTTTACAGGCCTATATTTGTGCAGTACAATTGGACCATGGACATGCAGCAGCCTGGATGGACCTAGGCACTCTCTATGAATCCTGCAACCAACCTCAGGATGCCATTAAATGCTACTTAAATGCAACTAGAAGCAAAAGTTGTAGTAATACCTCTCTACTTGCAGCAAGAATTAAGTTTTTACAGGTGAAAATTTTAAATAGCGTATTTAAAAGCATACATGTTTTCCTATAATTACTGGCAGGAAAAGGGTGGCTGGCAAGTTGTCTATTTTTGTTTTGATGTTAACTTGTTTCCATACCTTGTTTCACACTTCATGATAATATTTTAGTCTTCATTTTAAGTAACATATGCAGTTGTAAAGTATGTTCTTTTGCACATTTGCCTTGTTGATGCATATTAATTTACATGTTTATATTAATATGCATGAGCATTATTCAGGTGTGCTAGCTACATTTTTAAGTTGTCATAATATTTTAGAGAAAATAACACTGTTTTTTGCTCTCGCTTAAACTTTCATGAGGAGAGATATATGAGAGAACGCTGAAAAACAGCTTAGCTTTTTTCCAATTCTCAAAATTATATTCTAGTTACCCTCTTTATAGTTAACATCTATCTAAATCCCCAAATTTAGAGTTTATTGTCTTTAGAACTTAAGTACCTATAACATTGAGGAAGATTTAGTGGACTTACTCAAGTAGGCTTGTGTTAAATTTGCTTTCTACATAATTTTTCCTAGGCTCAGTTGTGTAACCTTCCACAAGGTAGTCTACAGAATAAAACTAAATTACTTCCTAGTATTGAGGAGGCATGGAGCCTACCAATCCCCGCAGAGCTTACCTCCAGGCAGGGTGCCATGAACACAGCACAGCAGGTGAGAAGTTGGGTTATCTTCTATAGGTGCCCAGCTTTAAGGGTTCTTTCCAATTTATAGTAATCAAACTTATTTTACTAAAGTAGGTATTGGCTTTTTAAAATATAAAAATTCTTTTAATTTAAAAATAAAAATCCTTTGACTTTAATTGTGAAGGAATTTTAGATCAAAATAAAACTTACACTGATTTGGGGAAAAACTTGGGGTACAAGTTTAAACTCTTTTTATGGTCTCATGATTTGAAAGAGATTTCTTAAGTGACTCTTTTATAGTGATTTAATGAATTTTAAAAAGAACAAAGTTTTCCAGAGAAGGTCCACATTCTTCCAGATGATTCATTTGATTTTGATTTTCAATAATTGCTATCAATGATGTCCACATAGCTTTGAAAAGTACATAGCTTATAAAGTTTTATAATTTGAAGGAATAATTTAAGAATATATAGAACAATATTTTTGTCTTATTTCTGGGTTCGTTAGGCTTTTAAAGCTCATGATCCAAATATTGAATCTGTGTTAAACCTCAGACACCAGTTTTACAGCAATCGCTTGTCACTACACATGGTTACTTTTAGCCAAGTAGAAGTCCTGTCCAGTCCTGCAAAGAGGAAAAGAACACCTAGTCCAATGAAGGAGCGTGCATGTGTGTGTGTGTGTGTGTGTGTATGTGTGTGTACACACACACATATAGTAGATACATGAAAAATACCAGTAAAAAATGAAACTACAGCACTCCTGAAATTGTGCTTGTCCTATATTTTAAGCTTGTGGACATCAGAGAGTGATACAGTATTTCTGTCCCTTAATATTTACATCATATTAAATATAGACGTTAGGGATAAGTTTATGTTTATGAGATCACTTTATTCATTTTCTTGCTTTTACAATTTAAACACAATTTTACCACCACTTTCTGTTGACTCTAATGAAATTGAATGTTAAACATAATGCATAGTCTTTCTGGCTTTTTGAGACATGACATAGATATGAGCATTTTCCCCCCAAATTTATAGGTTTGTAACATGATTTACAAGTATATTTTATATGTGCGCATATGTTCCAATTCCCGGTCATTTGGTGTCTCGCTAATCATAACTGTTTATATATGAATTTAACCAAATATTCTTAATTTTTTAAAATAAATTTTCCTCAGAATGGTTCTGATAACTGGAATAGTAGTCAAACTGTTTCACATCATCCAGTACAGCAAGAAGTTCATTCATGGTATTTGACACCACAGAAATTACAGGTATGAAATATTCTTTTAGCAATCTTTTCCCCAATTTCAAAGCAGTAGTGTTCAAAACACACCAAATAAGTTTTTGAGACATTAAATTTTGAAATTGAGTGGCAGTCAACTGGATTAATATTTTCATAAGTAAAATAAGAATAAGCCCACATTTTCCAGAGTAGTGGGAATCATAATTCTATGCTACTACTCCTATGGTGAGAAAAAGAAAACTTAGATGATGGGAGTACACAGGGTAAAGGCTCTTCCATTTTCTGCCTCTGACCACCTATTTTCCCTTTCTCACAGGCAAACAATGTTAATAGCTTCTTCCTGGAAATTAAAATTTTGTATGAAAAAACAAATATGTCTATCTCATAGATGTTTTTTTAATGGAAATGTAGGTAGCATTTTATATATATTTTAGGACTTTTTTTCTTAAAGTTATACCTTGAGGATCTTTCTATGTCTGTATATTGTTTCTGAGTTCTTTTATGGCTGTGTAATATCCCATTTGTGGTTCTGTGGGACACATCCATCATTTAACCAGATCCCTATTGGTCGTTTCCAGTGATTCTATTATAAACTTTGCTACTTTAAGTACTTTTGTTATAACACATTTTAAGTTAAATAACTTACTCTTCTAAATTTTATTTTTCCATGAGACATTTAACTCAAAACACACAAAATAACTTTCTTTGGATGAATATTCAGATGTTACTACCTTTCTCAGACTTCTCATAGAACTTTTTCTTGGGATTGAGTACTATTAGTTAGGAATCACTGTCTGTAATCACATAAAGATTCTAAGTATATAGTGTTTTCAGTGAGAAGTTGCCTTAAGTGTCTTAATTTTTACATTAGACTTTTTGATTATATTTTCTTTCCTTCTTCTAGCACTTGGAACAGCTGCGTGCAAATAGAGATAATTTAAATCCAGCACAGAAACTGGTGCTGGAACAGTTGGAAAGTCAGTTTGTCCTAATGCAGCAACAAGTATGTATAACATTTTTGTTTTCTCTAAAATTTATCAGCACGTTACATTTCCTAAAATACATATCATGTTAGAGGATGCTAATGCTCATTTCTAGTTTTTGTGTTCATTCAATGGAATTTATATATCTGAGTTGAAAATATATATTAGTAATGAGCAGATTTTTAAAGGAAACAGCCATACATTAATTTATAACAAAATAGAGATAGTAAAAAGGTAGTAAAATCTAATTTAGAACTGGCATTTTATTGTTTATTTGTATAATATGTTACTTGTATTCTAAGTGATTATTGTTATTATTTCATAATTAGCAAACTGTCCTAAATTAAGGTGTAGATGTTTTAATGGTTGTTTGGCTTAAACGATTTGGCATAAATGTAATGGAATAGAAATTTGAAATCCTCTCTTTCCTGAAGGGAAAAAAGCCAATAAATTTCTGTTTCATTATATAAGCTTTCTTTTGCCCTTATAATGGCCAATAGAGTGGAGCTTCTTTAACTATAAAATGGATCATTTCTTCTTTAAGCCGGAATTATATTTTATAGTGAATATAGTTTCTAAGCATATATTTTTTTATCTAGAGAGATGAAACTTTGTAATAAATTTTAGAGATGCATCAACTACAGATTTTCAGAGTTACACAGCAGTTTTTCTATTTTGTTTTTGAAGATGAGACAAAAAGGAGTTGCTCAAATACAAACTACTGGAATTCCTAATGGGCCAATAGCTGAGTCATCACTGCCTACAAATTCACTCTCTGGCCGGCAACCACATGCTGCTCTGACCAGAGTACCTAGAGTCTCTCAGCCTGGAGTTCACTCTGCTTGTCTTGAAAAGCCTTTGTCCAAAGGACCTTTTTCTGCAGGCTGTATTCCTTGTGGCACATCACAAACTCTAGGGAGTACAGACACTATCTTGGTAGGCAATAATTATGTAACAGAAAGTGGAAGTAATGGAAATGTGCCTTACCTGCAGCAAAACACACTTACTCTACCTCATAACCACACAAACCTGACCGGCAGCACAGAAGAGCCATGGAGAAAACAACTATCTAACTCCACTCAGGTAAAAGAAAAACTAGCTGTTTTGTTGGCTCTTATATAATAGTTTATCTTTACTTGACTGTGTACATTTTGAGAAGATGAAATAGAAATTTAACGGGTGGTTTTTATCTTTCAAAATGAAACTTAAGTAATTCATAACTGTATTAGAATTTTAAGTGGCAGAGGATTATAACAGGCAAACCTTAGAGATACTGCAGGTTCAAATCGAGATCATTGCAATAAAGTCAGCATCACAATAAAGCAAGTCACATGATTTTTTTTTTTGGGGGGGTTTTGTAGTACATATAAAAGTTATTTATCTTACACTGTGGTTTGTTAAGAGGGCAATAGCAATATGTCTAAACAATGTGTATACCTTAATTTAAAAAATATTTCATTGTTAAAATAATGTTTACAATCATCTGACCCTTTAGCCAGTCATATCTTTTTGCTGGTGGAGGGTTCTGCCTTCATGTTGTTGGCTGCTGACTGATTAGCATGGTGGCTGCTGAAGGTTGGGGTGGCTGTGGAAATTCTTAAAATAAGACAAGAAGGGAGTTTGCCCCATCAATTTGATGAGCTCTTCCTTTCATGAAAGATTTCTCTTGAGATTCTGTATGATAGCATTTTACTCACAGTAGAACTTCTTTCAGAATTGAAGTAATAGTCTCAAACCCTGCTGTTGCATCATCAACTAATTTCATGTAGTATTTTAAATATTTTTTATAATTTCAACAGCATTCACCAGGCATAGTTTCCATGCCAAGAAACCACTTTCTTTGCCCCTCCATAAGAAGCAAGTCCTCCCTCATTAAAGTTTTATCATGAGATTGCAGCAATTCAGTCACATCTTCAGGCTCCACTTCTCTAATTCTCTTGCTTTTTCCTCCACATCTGCAGTTTCTTCCTCCACGGAAGTCTTGAACCCTTCAAAGGCATTGGTTTCTATTGAAATCAACTTCTTCAAACTCATTTTGACTTTCTCCCATGAATCAAGAACATTCTTACTGGCATGTAGAATAGTTAATTCTTTTCAGAAGGGGTTCAATTTACTTTGCCAGATTTATCAGAGAAATACTATCTATGGCAGCTATAGCCTTGCAAAATAAACTGTATTTCTTAAATAATAAGACTTAAAGGATGAAATTACTCCTTATCCATGGGCTGCAGAATGGATATTGTGTTAGCAGAAAAACAACATCAATATTCATTTATATCCCTCAGAGCTCTGGGATGACTAGGTACATTTTAAAAGGAATCTTTTTTTTCCTGTACAGTAGGTCTGAACAATGGGCTTAAAATATTCAGTAAACCATGCTATAAAAAAATGTACTGTTATCCAGGCTTTGTTGTTTTACTGATAGAATATCAACAGAGTCAATTCAGTATAATAAGAGCTCTAGAATTTGGGGGATGGTAAATGAGCATTGGCTTCAAATTAAAGTCATCAGCTACATGTCCTAGCAAGACTCAGCCTCTCTTTTGATGTTGTGAAGCCAGGCATTGACTATTCTCTAGCTATCAAATGGTATCTTCTTCCAGTAGAAGGCTGTTTTGTCTGTAGTGAGAATCTGTTGAGTATGGCCAAATTTATCAATGATCTTAGCTAGATTTTCTTGATAATTTGCCTGCCATACTTTCTACATTAATACTTGCTGCTTCACCTTGTATTTTTCTTTTATTACTATGGCTTCCTTCTTAATCTCATGAACCAACTTCTCCTAGCTTCTAACTGTTCTTCTGTATTGTCCTTACCTCTTTCAGCCTTAGAATAAAAAGAGTTCAGGCCTTGCTTTTAGATCAGGCGTTGGCTTTAGGAAATGTTGTGGCTTGTTTAATCCTCTGCCCAAATGACTAAAACTTTCTGTTTGTCAGCAGTGAGGCTTTATCACTTTCATACCCTTTGTGTTTCCACTGGAGTAGCACTTTAATTTCCTTCAAGAACTTTTTCTTTGCAACTTGGCTAACTGTGTGGTACAAGAGACCTAGCTTTTGGCCTATCTTGGCCTTGGACATGCCTTCCTCAGTAAGCTTAATTCTAGGTTTTGATTTAAAGTGAGACACATGAGACTCTGCTTTCACTTAAACAAATGTGAAGGCCATTACAGAGTTACTAAGAGTCCTATTTCAGTAGTCTTGTGTCTCAGGGAATAGGGAGGCCTGAGGTGGATGAGAGAGATAAGGGAAGGGCTAGTGAGTAGGCCAGACAGAACAGACAACATTCATCAGTTAAGTTCACTGTCTTTTATGGGTATGATTTGTGGTCTCTCAAAACAGTTACAATGGTAACATCAAAGATCACTGATCACAGATCACTATAACAGATATATAACAGTGAAAAACATTGAAATATTGTTGAGCATTACCAAAATATAACACAGACAAAAAGTGAGCACAAGCTATTGGAAAAATAGCACAGATAGGTTGGCTTAGTGCAGGGTTACCAAGGAACCTTCCATTTGTAAAAACACAGTAACTTCAAAATTCAATAAAGCAAAGTGCAATAAAATGATATGCTTGTATTATGTTTTAACTCAGTCTGTGCTCATAAGTTTATTTAATGGAGATTCCCCTTATTCCATAATTTTGTTTATGTGGTTTTATCTACCTGGGTCAACTGCAAACCACAATATTATATGGAACATTCCAGAAATAGATAATCTATAAGTTTTAAATTGGGCACCGTTGTGAGTAATGTGATGCAATATCACAGTGTCTTGCTGTGCACCCAGGATATGCATTATTATCCCTTGGTTCAGTGTGTCTATACTGTAGACATTACTCACTTCTTAGTCATTTAGTAGCCAGTTTTTGGTTATCAGATTAAAAAAACACGATATATGTAGATTTGGTTTCAGGCATCCAATGAGGATTCTGCATATCTCCTGCAGATATGGTGGGACCATTGTGCTTATCAGTTGTAAAATTAGTTTTGCATACAGATGATTTAGATAGTATGGAAATTAAAGAAAAGTAAAAACACAGTTAAGCCCTGCAATTACCCTTAATTCCATTGCTATTTGTTTAAGGCATCAGGACCACATTTTTAAAAATATTTGCAATTATTAATACTATCTGAAAATATTTCTGTGTAAGCTTAGTGTTATGTCAGGTGTTAAATATTCATTGTAATGGAATAAAGGACCTAGTAAAATTTAAATTACTGTGAATTACAATAAAGTGTGACACAAACTATGGTAGCAAGTGCCTTAGGAAGGCCAGTAGAAATGATACTCAGACATTTGAAGGAATATGGAAGCGCAGGGGATAGATAATGTGGCCAGAGAATACCTCATAAAGAGGAAGGGTAAAATGTGAGGTTTTAGCAAAGGGTCTGATTTATCTGTGGACAAAGTGATGCTAATAAGGTTTTGATGTAGGGATATAAATTATGGAAAATTTTTTATTGTTATTAATCTGGACTTTATTTTTAGATACTTAGAAAAATTAAGCAAAAAGTAAAGTTTCCATTCCCACCCTCATCCCTCATGATTTCCCTTTCATTAACATCTTATATTAGTGTACTGCATCATTTACAGTTAAGGCAACATTAATTAATACTATTAACAAAAACCCATATAATTCATTCTTTGAGTTACATTGTGGGGGCTTTGAGATATGTGTAATGGCATGTGTTCATGCTTACAGTATAAACTAAATAGTTTATCCTGAACATACCTTGTGTTTCATCTCTTTATTTCTCCTTACCTTCACCTGAACCTGTGAGATAAGAGATTTCTTATCTCTTACTTGTCTGTAATATTGCCGTTTCAGAATGTCAGACATTTGGAATCATACAATATATATATCCTTTTAAGATTGACTTCTTTTACTTAAAAAAAAATTTATTTTCTCCATTATTTTTCTTTGCCATGATAGAACTTTTTTGTTTAAACTCCTTAATTGTAGTACATTGTATGGATTTACTACAGTTTATATCCATTTCTTTCTTGAAGTATTTGTTGCAACGATGAATAAATCTGATAGAAAATATTTATGCTAGGTTTTGTGTTTTCAGCTCATTTAGTTAAAGGCCTAGGAGTGTGACAGCTGGATCATTTGTATGGCAGAATGTGTTTTGTAAGAAAGTACCAAACTGTTTTCTGTAGTGGCTATACCATTTGCATTCCCGTTGGCAATGAATGAGACTCTATTACACAATTAGTGCTGTCACTGTCTTCACTATTTTGGACCTTAGCAGTTCTTAATAGGATGTAGTAGTACTTCTCTATTATTTTAATTTGCAATCTCCAAATAATATATCATGTGGGATATCTTTTTATATGCTATTATGCTGTCTATATATCTTTGATGTGGTCACTGTTAAGATATTTTGCCCATTTTTAAAATCAGGTGGTTTTCTTATTGAGTTTTAAGAGTGTTTTGTAAATTTTAGATTACAGTCTTTTATTTGGAATGTCTTTTAAAAGTATTTTCTTCCAGTTTATAGTTTGTCTTCTCCTTTTCTTGCAAATGTCTTTTGCATAGCAGAAGTTTTTCATTTTTTTAAAATTTCAGCATATTATGGGGGTACAGAAGTTTAGGCTACCTATATTACCCTTCCCCTTGCCACCCCTCAAGTCAGAGCTTCACACGTGTCCATCCCCTAGACAGTACGCATTGCACTCATTATGTGTGTATACACTCATCCCTTCCACCCCCCCACATCTGCCCAACACCCGATCAGTGTTATTCCTGAATGTGCTCTTAGGTAATGATCAATGAAACCAATTTGATGGTGAGTACATGTGGTGCTTATTTTTCCATTCTTGGGATGCTTCACTTAGCAGAATGGGTTCCAGCTCTATCCAGGAGAACATAAGAGATTCTATATCCCCATCATTTCTTATAGCTGAGTAATACTCCATGGTATACATATACCACATTTTATTAATCCACTCATGTATTGATGGGCATTTGGGTTGTTTCCACATCTTTGCAGTTGTGAATTGTGCTGCTATAACCATTCGGGTACAGATGTCTTTGTTATAGAATGTCTTTTGTTCTTTTGGGTAGATGCCCAGTAATGGGATTGCTGGATCAAATGGTAGGTCTACTTGTATCTGTTTAAGGTATCTCCACATTGCTTTCCACAGAGGTTGCACTAGTTTGCAGACCCACCAGCAGTGTATGAGTGTTCCTGTCTCTCTGCATCCCCGCCAACATTTATTGTTTTGGGACTTTGTGATAAAGGCCATTCTCACTGGAGTTAAGTGATATCTCATTGTGGTTTTGATTTGCATTTCCCTGATGATTAGAGATGGTGAGCATTTTTTTATATGTTTGTTTGGCCATTCTTGTATCTTCTTTTGAGAAATTTCTGTTCATGTCCTTTGCCGACTTTTTGATAGGGTTGTTTGATTTTTTCTTGCTGATTTTCCTGTGTTCTATATAGATTCTAGTTATTGGTCCTTTATTGGATGTGTAGCATGCAAAAATTTTTTTCCATTGTGTAGGTGGTCTGTTTGCTTTTGTGACAGTTTCTTTGGCTGTACAGAAGCGTTTTAATTTAATCAGGTCCCATTTATTTATTTTTGTTGTTGCTGTAATTGCCTTTGGGGTCTTCTTCATAAATTCTTTGCCTAGGCCAATGCCTATAAGAGTTTTTCCCACATTTTCTTCCAGAATTCTAATAGTTTCACACCTGGGGTTTCAGTCTGTTATGGTCTGTGGTTTAATTTTTGTGAGAGGTGAAAGATGTGAGTCCTGTTTCATTCTTCTACATGTGGCTATCCAGTTTTCCCAGCACCATTTATTGAATAAGGATCCTTTCTCCCAGAGTATGTTTTTGTCTGCTTTGTCAAAGATAGATGCCTATATGAGGATGGTTTTATATCTGGATTCTCTGTTCTGTTCCACTGGTCTGTGTCCCTGCACTTGTGCCAGTACCAGGCAGTTTTAATGACCACAGCCTTGTAGTATAGTTTAAAGTCTGGTAAATTAGTACATCCCATTTTTTTCTTATTGCCTAAAATTGCTTTTGCTAAATGGAGTCTTCTCTGGTTCCATACAAAGCATAAAATTATTTTTTTATATCTGTGAAAAATGATGTTGGTAATTTAATAGGGATTGCATTGAATCTGTAGATCACTTTGGGTAGTATAGACATTTTAACAATGTTGATTCTTCCGATCCACAAGCATGGTATGGTTTTCCACCTGTTTACGTGGTCTGCAATTTCCTTCCTCAGTGTTTCATAGTTCTCCCTGTAAAGGTCTTTTACCTCCTTGGTTAAATATATTCCTAGGTACTTTATTTTCTTTGTTGCTATTGTGAAGGGTATTGAGTCTTTGATTTGGTTCTCAGTTTGACTATTATTGGCATATATGAATGCCTCTGATTTGTGTGTGTTGATTTTGTATCCTGAGACTTTACTGAATTTATTTATCAATTCCAGGAGTCTCTTGGTGAATCCTTGGGGCTTCCTACATATAATATCATATCATCAGCAAAGAGTGAGAGTTTGATCTCTTCTATCCCCATTTGGACACTTTTGATTCTGGTCTCTTGCCTGATAGCTCTCGCAAGGACTTCCAGCACTATGTTGAATAGCAGTGGGGACAGTGGGCAACCTTGTCTGGTTCTAGTTCTGAGTGGGAATGCTTTCAATTTTTCCCCATTCAGTATGATGTTGGCTGTGGGTTTGTCATATATGGCTTGTATCATTTTTAGGTAGGCCCTGTCTGTGCCTCCTTTGTTAGGCGTTCTTATAAAAGGGTGTTGAATTTTGTCACATGCTTTTTCTGCGTCTGTTTAGAGGATCATATGGTCTTTGTTTTTGCTTCTATTTATGTGATGAATTACATTTACAGATTTGCATATGTTGAACCATCCCTGTAGTTCTGGGATGAAGCCCACTTGGTCATGATAGATTATTTTCTTGATAAGCACCTGGATTCAATTTGCTAGGATTTTATTGAGAATTTTACCATCTATATTCATAAGGGAAATTGGCCTGTAGTTTTCTTTTCTTGTTGCCACCTTTCCTGGTTTTGGTATCATAGTTATGTTGGCTTAATAAAATGTATTGGGGAGGATTCCGTCCTTCTCGATGTTGCAGAATAATTTCTGTAGGATGGGCACCAGTTCTGTGTAGGTGTTGTAAAATTCAGGTGTGAACCCATCTGGTCCAGGGCTTCTCTGTGTGGGAAGGTTTTTTTATTGCTGTTTCGATTTCAGTTCTTGATATTGGTCTGCTCAGGCATTCTGTTTCTCCCTGGTTGAGCCTAGGGAGGCTGTGTGTTTCTACCAATTTGTCCATTTCTTCCACATTTTCCAGTTTGTGTGCATAAAGGTGTTTGTAGAATTCACAGAGGATACCTTTTATCTCTGTGGTATCAGTTGTGATACCCACTTTCATGTTCTTGATGGGATGTTATTAGAGATTTTTCTTTTCTGGTCTTAGTCTAGCCAAAGGCATGTCAATTTTGTTTATCTTTTCAAAGAACCAACTTTTTGTTTTATTAATCTCCCCTGTGGTTTTCCTGTTGTCCATTTCATTTAGGTTTTTTGTGATCTTACTGATTTCTGTCCTTCTGCTGGATTTTGGGTACGTCTGTTTTTCCTTCTCCGGCTCAAGTCTGTTCATTAAATTGTCTGTTTGCAAATTTTATGTCTTTTGGATATTGGCATTTATGTTAATACATTTTCCTCTCATGACTGTTTAGGTGTGTCCCACAGATTTTGATAACTTGTGTCTCCTTTGTCATTTAGTTCAAAAAATGTTTTGATTTCCATTTTTATTTCCTCGTTTATTAAATAATCGTTCAGGAAAAGGTTGTTGAGCTTCCATGACTTTGAGTCAAAATGAGAATTTCTGTTAGAATTGATTTCTCCTTTTATTCTGCTGTGATCTGAGAAGATGCATGGTATAATTTCCATTTTTAAAAATTTTTAAGACATACTTTGTGTCCTAGGATATGGCCAATCATAGAGAATGTCCCATGAGCTGATGAGAAGAACGTATATTCAGTAGATTTTGGATAGAATGTCCTGTAAATTTCAGCCAGGCAGATTTGTTCTAGCATTCTGTTTAAGTCCATCATTTCTTTGTTTATTTTCTGTTTGGTGGATCTGTCCTGTGGTGTCAGCAGGGTGTTGAAGTCTCCAGCTATTATTGTGTTGCTGTTTATCATTTGGTTTATATCGAGTAGGGTTTGCTTAATAAATTTGGGTGCACCTAAGTTAGGCACATGCATATAAAGTATAGTTACATCTTTTTGTTGAACTGCACACTTCACCATTATATAGTGACCATCTTTGTCTTTCGTTACCTTTGTTGATTTAAAAACTAAGTTGTCTGAACTTAAAACCACCACGCCAGCCTTCTTTTGGCTTCTGATTGCTTGAAATATCAATTTTCACCCCTTTATTTTCAGTCTGAATGCATCCTTATAGGTTAGATGTGTTTCCTGGAGGCAGCAGATAAGTACTTGGCTTGTATTTTTTTATTCATTGGGCCAGCCTATGTCTCTTGAATTGGGAGTTCAAGTCATTCACATTTATTGAGAGAACTGATAGGTGGGGCAGATTTCTGTTTATCTGATTGGGTAGAATCTCATTGCTCTGTTTTTTCTCTGGAGCCATTGTAGTATCTGGCCTTTGATCTTTAGCTTTTGAGTAATTTTACATTTGTGAGTATTTCTCGTGCTGGTCCATTTGCAAGTGTGTTTTGAGTCTTTTTTGGAGGGCTGGTCTTGTCTTGGCGAATTCCCTGAGTCTTTGTTTATCTGAGAATGTCTTAATTTCTCCTTCATATACAAAACTTAGCTTAGCTAGGTACCTGTTCTAGGCTGGGCATTATTCTATTTCAGAAGAGTGAGAATGGGGCCCCAGTCCCTTCTTGCTTGTAAGGTTTCAGTTGAGAAATCTGGTGTGATTCAGATGGACTTTCCTTTGTATGTTACTTGTTTCTTTCTGCTTACAGCTTCAAGAAGGGCCTCTTTAGTGGATATTTTGGTCAGCCTGATGACTGCATGACGTGGTGTTTTCCTAGTTGCAGTGAATCCCCCAGGGGTTCTTTGGGCTTCTTGTACTGGTGTATCTAGATTTTTAGCAAGGCCTGGGAAATTTTCCTCAATTATATCTTAAAATAGCTTATCCAACCCTTGCGTATTACCTTCTTCACCTTCAGGAATGCCCATAACTCTCACATTAGGCTTCTTCACATAATCCCACATTTCTTGAAGACTCTGGTCTTTTCTCTTATTTCTTTGCTCTATCTCTGTGACTGACTTATTTAATTGGAAGATGTTATCTTCGATCTCTGAGATTGTTTCTTCTGTTTGCTCTACCATGCTCTTTAGGCTTTCCACTGTGTTTTGTAGTTCCCTGAATAAATTCTTCATTTCCAGGAGTTGGTTTGGTTTTTCTTTAATATTTTGATGTCTTTAGTGAATTTTTCTTCCAAGACCTGGATTTTTTTATGGTTTGTTTGTGTTGGTTATCCATTTTTTCTTGGATATTGTTGAGTTTTTTTACAGTCCATATTTGAAATTATTCTTTTGTTGCTTTAGTGTTCTGAATTTGGTTTTGTCCATTGCTAGAGAGCTCGTGTTCTTCTTTGGGCGTGTGTTTTCCATTTGATTCTTTATAGTTCCAGAGTTCTTTTCTTGAACCCTTCCCGTCTGGATCAATGGTTGTTTCCCACCTTTCAGTGTTCGTTTCATTTCATTTTATTTCCTCGTTTATTAAATAATCTTTCAGGAGAAGGTTGTTGAGCTTCCATGACTTTGAGTCAAAATGAGAATTTCTGTTAGAATTGATTTCTACTTTTATTCTGCTGTGATTTGAGAAGATGCATGGTATAATTTGTATTTTTAAAAATTTTTTAAGACATACTTTGTGTCCTAGGATATGGCCAATCATAGAGAACTAGAACAGAGCCTGCACAACACGCCTTGTGCAGGCTCTGTTCCTGTAAATACTGTGGGGGCAAGGTAGGTTGCCACTCCTGCCTAATAGCTTGGGTGTGTTGCTTCCTCTGTCATTAGGGGGAGCTGCTTGTGTGTTGTTCAGGGTTCTTCTACCACAGTTGGGGGACTGCACCTGGTGGGAGGGGTTACTTGTGGAGCCTGTTTTGGCCTCTTGCCAGGGGTTCCCCTCCCCCGCCCCCCGGCCACGGATCTCACTGTTGGCAGCCAGCCAGTCCAGCCCCAGAATTTTGATGTGATCCATTGACGTAAAACCAGTCTGATGAGAAAAGGCAGTGGGCTGAGGACTTTTATCTGCAGCCAAGATTCACACTGGTTACAGAAAGAACATGGCTTTTTCTTGTCTCTCCCTATCTCCAGAGGTTGTGCCTACCACTTTCCCCACTAAAGATGCTGGGTAGGGAAAGGGGGTGGTGCCACACTATTCGCCCAGCACCCCAGTGGCTGCAAATCCCACTGGCAATAGCGTCCCACACCCTAGTGCCTGCAAGATCCAGGCACTAGTCTGTCACGACTCGGGGAGATCTCAGAGTTCACACATCAAAATGGGACTGTTGCCTGTAGGTTGTATAAGGGTGGAGCTCATCGCGAGAGTCCCAGGCTTGGGGAAGGAGTCCTCCCAAACTGTATCATACCACAATCGTTAGGCTGTGGACCCCCAAAATGGTGACTGCCAGCCCACAAAGTGTCAGAACTGGGGAGTGATTGTTCAGGGGTCAGCAGGTTGCCAGGTAAGGGGGCTGAGTCATCAGGATGCCCCCTTGTCTCTTTAATGTCACCCTCCCACAATCTAACACCTGTTCAGCAGGAACTCTTTCTGTTTCTGATCCACCATGAATGGGCCTATTAGCCCTTGGTGGCTTCGAGGTTGGAGTTCCCTATTTAGTTTACACCTCCATCAATTGGGACCCACTGAGTGGTAGAGGCAATTTACTTACTTGTCTCCTAACTGCCTCCAGTGGTAGCCATTCCGTCCCCTGCCCAGTGCCATCTAGACACCCAGCTTGGGGCGTTCAAGATGCTCCCTGCTAATGTCTCCTCTCCATAGAGCCCCACGTCTCCCATAGTGATTTTGCACCAACAGCAGGCATATCCCTGTCTGAGTGGGAGTGGAGGCCAGTGTGGAAGCAAGAAGTTCTCCTGTGGGACTGATCCCACCTCACTTGCTGGCCAGGCGGGTGCAGCCATCCCACATTCTACTCTCTATTGATTGTCTTGTACTCTCCAGATTTTCACGATCTTATCTCAGGTTCACCTTTTCTTTTTCCTGCTTTTTGTGTCCAACGCTGATTCTCCCTCATTTCACCATGCTGTTCTTGCGGGAGAGTGATCCACTCATGTGTAGAAGACCAAGATCTATGCCTCCCTCTCTGGGAGCAGGAATCCAGGAGGTTACCTCCACTCCACCATCTTATCTCTATCCAGAAGTTTTCATTGTAATGAAATACAACTTGTAAATTATTTCTTTTATGGATCATGCCTTTGGTATTTTATTTGCAAAGTCATTGGTAAATCCAAGCTATCTAGATTTTCTGCTGTGTTCTAGGAACTTTATAGTTTTCCATATAGATTTATGATCCATTTTATTTAATATTTGTGAAAGTTGTAAGTTCTGTTTATAGATTCATGCCTTTACAGGTGGGTATTCAGTTGTTCCGGCACCATTAGTTAAAAAAATGGTTTTTGTTCCATAGTAATGACTTTGTTCCTTTGCCAAACACCAGTTGACTCTATCTATAGTCATGTGCTTCATAAAGATGGTGATTCCATAGGATTATAATGGAGCTTCAACGTTTGTATCTCCTAGTGATGTCACAGCTATTGCTGTCAAAATGGCTTGGTATAGTACTCACATATGTGGTGATACTGGTATAAACAAAGCTGCAACGCCAGTCATATAAAAGTGTAGCACATGCAATTATATATAGTGTATAATACTTGATACTGATAATAGGTGACTATGTTACTGGGTTATGTATTTACCATACCATAATGTTTATCATTAATTTAGAGTGTACTCCTTCTACAGACAGCGTTTTGAATGTGTCGGTTCTGCATCCCACTTCAACAAATGCAGACTGAAAGTGTAGTATTCACGTTCACAGAATGTGAAACCCAAGGATATAGAGGGCCACGATTCCACAGGGCCTAATACAGGACTTGAGCATCCAAGGATTTTGGTATCTGTGGGGATCAGGTGGTGACATGGAACCAATTTCTCATGGATACTGAAGGACAACTACTTCTTCAGGGAAAAAAAAAAAAAAGTTAACTTCAGACATACTTACACAGGTCCTTCAGGATGTATTCCAGAAGGAATGCATTGTTTTCATAGGCGATGACAGTTTGATGCATGTTACTACTAACAAAGAATTTCCAGTGGGATAAGACATGGAGGTAGGAGACCATGATATTGATGACCCTGTGTAGGCCTAGCTAATGTGTGTGTTTGTTTCCCAATGTTTGATAAAAAGTGTAAAAAGTAAAAAAACAATTAATTTTAAACATAGAAAAAAGCTTATAGAATAAGAATCTAAGGAAAGAAAATATGTTTGTATAGCGATATGATGTTTGTATTTTAAGTGTTATTACAAAAGATCAAATTTAAAAAATTTGAAAATTGATTAAAAACTTACAGTAACCTAACGGAATGATTATTGAAGAAAAAGTATTCTTTATCAATTTAAAGTAACCTAAGTGTATGGTTCATTTATAAAGTCTAAAATAGATACAGTAATGTCCTAGGCCTTCACATTCACTGTCTAACATTTTCTTTTACAATTCTTACAGCTTCATGCCTTTGGTTTGATTCTGTTATCCACGATGAGTTGATTTTTGTGATAAGTGAAAGGTGTGGATCCTGTTTCAGTTTTCTGTATGTGGCTATCCAATTTTCCCAGCACCATTTATTGAATAAGGATTCTTTCCCCCAGTGTACAGTTTTTTCAGCTTTGTCAAAGATTAGATGGCTATGTGAGGGTGGTTTTATATCTGGGTTCACAGTTCTGTTCCATTGGTCCATGTCTCTGTTCTTGTGCAAGGATCAAGCTGTTTCGTTTACCATAGCCTCATAGTATACCTTGAAGTCTGGTAAATTGATGCCTCCCAATATGTTCTTTCTGCTTAAGATTGCTTTTGCTATACAGACAGGGTCCTCTCTGATTCCATACAAAACAAAATTACTTTTTCTAGATCTGTGAAAAATGATGTTGGGTTTTAATAGGGATTGCATTGACTCTGTAGATCACTTTAAGTAGTATAGATATCTTAACAATGTTTATTCTGCTGATCTATGAGCTTGGTATGGTTGTCCACCTGTTTACATCCTCTATTTCCTTCCTCAGTATTCCATAGTTCTCCCTGTAGAGGTCTTTCATCTCCATACTTAAAAATATTTCTAGATATTTCATTTTCTTTGTTGCTGTTGTGAAGAGTATTGAGTTGATTTGGTTCTCAGTTTGACTGTTGTTGTTGTATACAAAATCTGCTGATTTCTGTACATTAATTTTGTAACCTGAGACTTTGCTGAACTTGTTTATGTTAAATTCCATTAGTCTCTTGGCAGTATCTTTGGGATTTTCTAGATATAAGATCATATTGTCAGCAAAGAGTGATAGTTTGACCTCTTCTGCCCCAATTTGGATGCCCTTGATTTCCTTCTCTTGTCTGAATGCTCTGGCTAGGACTTCGAGCACTATGTTGAACAGAAGTGGTGATAGAGGACAACTTTGTCTGGTTCCATTTCTAAGTTGGAATGCTTTCAGTTTTTCCCTGTTCAGTAATATGTTGGCTGTGGGTTTGTCATATATGGCTTGTATCATCTTTGGATAAGACCTGTCTATGCCTATTTTGTTAAGTGTTCTTATAAAAGGGTGCTGAATTTCGTTGAATGATTTTTGCTTTTTCTGCATCTTTGAGAGGATCATATGGTCTTTGTTTTTACTTCTGATTATTTAATGAATTACATTTATAGATTTACATATGTTGAACCATCCCTGCATGTCTGAGATGAGCCCACTTGGTTGTAATGGATTATCTTTTTGATAAGCACCTGAATTCAATTTGCTAGGAGCTTTTGAGAATTTTTGCATCTATATTCATATGGAATATTGGTTTGTAGTGTTCTTTTTTTATTTTTGTTTTTGATGGTTTTGGTATGAGGATGATGCTAGTTTCATAAAACACGTTGGGGAGGATTTCTTCCTTCTTAATGTTGTGGAATAATTTCTTTAGCATAGGCACCACTTCTTCTTTGTTGGTCTGGCACAATTTGGGTATGAAACCATCTGGTCCAGGACATTTTTTAGGAAGGTTTTTATTGCTGCTTCAATTTCAGTACTTGATATTTGTCTGTTCAGAAATTCTGTTTCTTCCTGATTGAGCCTAGTGTGGCTGTGAGTTTCTAAGAATTTGTCTATTTTCTGCACGTTTTCAAGTTTATGTGCATAGACATTTCTATAATATCCATGGATGACATTTTCTATTTATGTTGGTATCAGTTGTAATCTCTCCTTTTTCATTCCTGGTGGAACTTATTAGAATCCTTTCTTTTCTATTTCTGGTTAATCTAGTAAAAGATGTGTCTGTCTTTCTTTCTTTTTTTTTTTTTCCCCCCCAAAGAACTAACTGTTTTATTAATCCTCCATATAGTTATTTTGGTCATAGATTTCATTTAGTTCTACTCTGATCTTGGTTATTTCTCCTCTTCTACTGAGTTTCAGACTGGTCTGCTCTAATCCTTTTCCAGCTCTTTGTGACAGTTCATTAGATTGTTGATTTGTGATCTTTGTGTCCTTTGGATGTAGGCATTTATGGCTGTAAATTTCCTCTCAGGACTGCCTTAGCTGTGTCCCACAGATATCGATAACTTATGTCTCCTTTATCATTAAATTCTAGAATCTTTTGATTTCCATCTTAATTTCCTCCTTAACCCAATAATTATTCAGCAGAAAGTTGTTTAGTTTCTATAACTTTATATAGAGATGAATGTTTCTGTTGGAGTTGATTTCTAATTTTATTCCACTGTGATCCGAGAAGATGCATGGTATAATTTGTTTTTTATAAATTTTTGATGCATGTTTTGTGGCCTAGCATATGATCAGTCTTAGAGAATGTCCCATGAGTTGATGAGAAAAACATATATTCATTGGTTTTGGGTAAAATATTCTATAAATGTCTGTCAGGCCCACTTTTTCTACAGTTCCTTTTAAGTCCATTGTTTATTTATTTCTGTTTGGAGGATCTCTTGTTCTGTCAGAGGGGTGTTGGTGTCCCCACCTATTAGGTACTGCTCTTTATCATTTTGTTTAGAGTAAGTTGGATTTTCTTTATGAATCTGGGTACACCTTAGTTAGGTGCATAAATATTTAGAATTGTTATGTCTTCTTGTTGAATTGTACCCTTCTCCATTATGTAATGACTATCTTTGTCTTTCATTACTTTTGTTGATTTGAAGTCTAAGGTATCTGAAATCAAAACTGCTACGCCAGCTTTCTTTTGGTTTCCATTTGCATGGAATATTGTTTTCCATCCCTTCATATTGGGTCTGTATGAATCCTTGTGGGTTAGATGTGTTTGCTAAAGACAGCAGATGCTTGCCTTGTTTAGGCCAGCCTGTATCTCTCTAGTGGGCAGTTCAAGCCATTCTCATTTACTGAAAGAATTTATAAGTGGGGCAGATTTCTGTTCATCCTGTTTTGTTGAACTTTGTTGCTTTGTTTCCTCTCTTGATCCATTGTGGTATCTGGTGTTTGACCTTTAGCTTTTGGATGATTTTACATTGGTGTAAACTGGTCTATTTTGCTGATCCATGTACAATGCTTTTCTTAGTACTTCCTGGAAGGCAGGTCTTGTCTTCATGAATTCCAAGACTTTGCTTGTCTGGGGAGGTTTTTATTCTCTTTTGTGTAAGAAACTTAGTTTTCCAGGATACAGAATTCTAGGCTGGACATTATTCTGTTTGAGAAAACTGAGAATGGGGCTCTAGTGCCTTCTTTCTGGTTTATAAGGTCTCAGTTGAGAAGTGTGCAGTTAGTCTCATGGGTTTATCTCTATAGGTTACCTGTTGTTTTCACCTTATGGCTCATAGAAGGGCCTCTTTTGTGTTTATTTGGCCAGTCTGATAATTATTTTGGCCACTCTGGTGACTGTCTGTGGTGATGTCTTCCTGCTTGCGATGAAGTCTCCCAGGAGTCCTTTGAGCTTCATGGACCTGGATATCTAGATTTCTAGCAAGGCCAGGGAAATTTTTCTGCATGATATCCTCAAGTAGTTTATCCAAGCCTTGTTTATTTTCGTCTTCACCCTCAGTGATGTGTATGGTTTTTATGTTAGGCCTCATCACGTAATCCCACATTTCTTATAGGCTTTGCTCTTTTCTCTTATTTTACTGCTCTCTCTCTGCAGTAATTGTTTAATTGTGTAATTGAAAGATGTTATCTTCAGTCCCTGAGATTCTTTGTTCTGCTTGATCTAGCCTATTCTTGAGGCTTTCTCCTGTGTTCTGTAATTCCTTGAATAAATTCTTCATTTCCAGAAATTCTGTTTGAGTTTTCTTTGAGTTAATATTTCAATTCTTTAATGCATTTTTCTTCCATTTCCTGCAATCTTTTTTTTTTTTTTTCCGGTGGTTTGTTCGTGTTGGATATCCATTTTCTCTTGCATTTCATTGATTTTTCTTACAATCCATGTTTGAAATTCTTCATCTGTCATTTCAGTGTTCTAATTTTGATTGGTATTCACTGCTAGAGAGGTGGCATTCCCTTTTGGGGGTGTCCTTTCAGTTTGATGCTTCATACTTCCAGAGTTCTTTCACTGATTCCTTCCCATCTGAAGTAGTGGTTGCTTCTTCCCTTTGGATTTTTGTTTAGATAATCGGATGTTTTCTTCTTTTATCTAGTTATCTGAGAGTTGATGTTGGACTTTTTCAAATATTAATACTTTCCAGCCTGTGTTAAGATGGTCATATTTTATTTGTCTCTATTTTAACAGTATTGTATCACATTGATTTTTGTAGGTAAACTTAACTTGTTTTCTGGAATAAGCCCTCGTGTGGCGCAAAATTCTTATACATTTCTGGGTTTGGTTTGCTAATATGTTCTTAAGAAAGATATTGTGAAGTCTGTTCAAAAGGAATATTATTCTGCAGAGATGTTTTTTACTGGTTGTGATATTAGAGCATTACTAGCCTCTGAAAATGAGTTGGTAATGTTCTCTCCTCATATATTTCCTGAAGAAGTTTTTGTAGGGCTAGTATAATTTCTCCATAAAATGTTTTTCTAGGTTTTGTGGCAGTGTTAATCTCTTTCTTCTTTGGCTTTTCTTTTATATTTATTATTTTGATATATTTAACTGAAGATTTTTCTAAATTTTCTTAATCTTTTTAAAGACCATCTTAATTTTTTACTGAATTTGTTCCTTTGGTTTTCTGTTTTCTGTTACATTGATTTTTGTTTTGATCTTTATTATTTCTGGCCTTGAGCTATTTTTGCTTTGACCTTCTCTTCCTAGCTTCTTAAGATGTTAGTTTACTTTGTTGATCTTGGTTGGTTCTTTGACAGTGTTATTAAAACTATAAATAACTTTCCAAGTATTACATTAAATATAAATTTTGATATGGTATGTTTTCATTTTCAACAAATTCCAGTTATTTTCTATTTCTCATTTATTAGTTTGACTCATGTTTTATTTAGAATTCTTTTGTTTCTTTTCCCCATGTTTGGGTATTAATCAGGTTTTATTGTTTTTGACATTTAATATAATTCCATTTTGTTTAGAGAAGTGGATTTGTTTGCTTTCAATTCTTTTTAAGTTATTGAGATGTTCTTTCTCTCAGTCTGTGGCCTGTCATTAATATTTCATCCCTTAGTCTTAAAAATGATAAGTATTGTATTGATATTGAGTGAAGTGTTCTATACGTGACAATTAGGTTAAGTTAGTTAATAGAGTTGCTAAACTATTTTATGTCTTTCTTATTTTTTGACTACCTATTCTATCAATTATTGAGGGTAAGCTATTAAAATTTCCAACAATTATTGTTGAATTATGTATTTTTCCTTTTTTTCTTTTCTTTTTCTTTCTTTTTTTTTTTTTTTTTTTTGAGAAAGAGTCTCACTTTATTGCCCAGGCTAGAGTGCTGTGGTGTCAGCCTAGCTCACAGCAACTTCAAACTCCTGGGCTCAAGCAATCCTATTGCCTCAGCCTCCCGAGTAGCTGGGACAACAGGCATGCACCACTGTGCCCGGCTGATTTTTTCTATATATATTTTTAGTTATCCAGGTAATTTCTTTCTATTTTTTTTTTTAGTAGAGATGGGGTCTCGCTCTTGCTCAGGCTGGTCTCTTACTCTTAACCTTGAACTATCCCCCTGCCTCGGCCTCCCAGAGTGCTGGGATTACAGGTGTGAGCCACCGCGCCCGGCTGAATTATGTATTTTTTTTCAACGTATTTGAGGGTTTGGGTTCTATTATTTGGTGTATATTTATGAGTTTTTTCATTTGTGTAAATTTGAGGGATACCTGTGAAATTTTGTTTTATATATGTGCATATATATATATATATATATGATGCTTAGTGATTAAATCAGGGTATTCAGAATGTCTGCCACTTAACTACAGTGGATTTTTTGTTTAGTAAGATATTCTACTCTATTAAACATTGAATTTATTCCTTCTGTCTTACTGTATGTTTGTACCCTTTACTCTTCATCATTGGCCCTTCCCCTACTCCCCTTCCCAGTCTCTTTTATCTATTTTTTCACTCTCTACCTCCGTATGTTCAAACTTTTTAGCTCCAGATATAAATGAGAACATGTGGTATTTGTCTTTTTGTGTCTGGCTTATTTCACTTAAGATAGTAATCTCCAGTTCCATCCATGTTGCTACAAATGACAATGATTTTTTTTCTTTTTTGTCACTGAATGTATTCTATTATATGTGTGTATGAGTGTGTGTGTATAACATATTTTCTTTATCCATTCATTTCTTTAATTCCATATCTTTCCTAATGTGAATAGTTCTGTAATAAACATGCAAGTGCAGATATATTGATTTTTTTCGTTTGGATAGATTAACCAGTAGTGGGATTACTGAATTGAATGAATGGTAATTCTGTTTTTTGACATGTGTCCATACTGATTTTCCATAATGGCTGAACTAGTCTACCTTCCCACCAACAGTGTCCAAGACTACCCTTTCTTTGCATACTCTCCAACATGTTATTTTTTGACTTTTTAATCATAGCCATTGTGACTGAGATAAGATGATAACTCATTGTGACTTGGATTTGCATTTGTCTGATAATTAGTGATACTGAGCATTTTTTTATATACCTGTTGACCATTTATTTGTCTTCTTTTGAGAAATGTCTATTCATCTTCCTTGCCCACTTTTTAATGGGTTTCGTTGTTGTTATTGTTTCTGTTTTTGAGTTGTTTGTCTCATAAATTCTGGATGTTAGTTCCTTGTTGGATAAATAGTTTGCAGATATCTTCTCCCATTCTGCAGGTTGTTTCTTTTGCTGTGTATAAACTTTTTAGGTTAAGTCCCATTTTTCCACTGTTGTTTTTGCTGGCTGTGCTTTTGAAGCTTGGTCATGAGTTCTTTTCCTAGAACAATGTCCAGAAAAATTTTCCATAGGTTTTCTCCTATTATTTTTATAGTTTCAATATGACATTTATGTCTTTAATTCTATTTAAGTTAATTTTTTGCATATGGTGAGAGATAGGGGTCCACTTATATTCTTCTTCATTTGGCTATCCAATTTTTCCAGCACCCTTTATTGAAAAGGGTATCCTTTCTGGAGTGTATGTTTGTCAAAGATCAGTTGACTGTAAATATGAGGCTTTATTTCTGTGTTCTTCATTCTTTATTGAAAAGGGTATCCTTTCTGTAGTAGTATGTTTGTCAAAGATCAGTTGACTGTAAATATGAGGCTTTATTTCTGTGTTCTCCGTTCTGTTCTATTGGTCTATGTCTCTACTTTTATACAAGTACCATGCTGTTTTGGTTACTATAGTCTTATAATGTATTTTGAAGTCAGATAATGTGATATCTCAAACTTTGTTCTTTTTCCCTAAGTTTGCTTTGACTATTGGGGCTCTTCTTTGCTTCATATGAATTTTAGGATTGTTTTACTAGTTCTGTGAAAAATAACATTGGTATTTTGATAAGGATTGCACTGAATCTGTATGGTGCTTTGGGTAGGGCAGTATGCTCATTTTAATGATATTAATTCTTCTGGTTCACAGACATTGGGTGTCTTTTCACTGTGTTCTCTTCAGTTTCACTCATCAGTGTTTTATAGTTTTTCTTATAGAGATCTTTCACCTACTTGGTTAAGTAGCTAATACAAATATGATTGCCTTCTTGATTTCTTTTTTCGCTAGTTCATTATTGATGTATAGAAATGCTGCTGATTTTTATATGTTAATTTTGTATCCTGCAACTTTACTGAATTAATTTATCAGACCTGAGAATTCTTTGGTAGATTCTGTAGGGTTTACTACATACAAGATCATAGCTTCAGCAAACAGAGATAGTTGGACATCCCTTTTCCAATTTACATGATTTTTATTGCTTTCTCTTGCCTGATTGCTCTGACTAGTGTTGGAAATGACCAGCAGTGTCATTAAGAAAATAGTCAGACGTTGTAAATTGTCTCGGGAAGTCTAAATTTTTACTTCTTATCAGAAGGGCACTTAGCAGAAGCCAGAGTAACCAATCAGTGTGTGTTCTGTGGTGGGGGTTTCTTACCTTTTTATCACTAAGGTAGATCTATGGCTGTGTCTCATCACATGGGCTGGGATTTTGACTGCATACTCTTGTTTTTATCTGACTGGCTAAGATGCGCTGTTATGACACAAAGAAGAGGAGATAGGGGGCTCTTAGTGTAAATATTTAAAGTTGGTGGGCTAAGACATTAAAAGAAGAGGGGGTATGAGGCCCTTAGTGTAGTAAATATTTAAAGTTGACAGGCTAGTCAGGCATGGTAAGTTATGTGGAAATGTGTTACTTTCTGACACTTTTGCAGAGGAAATCAAGTCAAGGTTATTTCCCCCTATAATTTCCCTTCTTTAATAGATTTATTTATTTATTTTTAATTTAGTAAGGAGGAGGTGAGTTTGGTGTTTTTGGTTTTTTAATAGTAATAATCTGTTTTTATTCTTTAAAGTTTTTATTAATTTTTGGATTAGTCTTCTAGTATAAGGGATAATGTAATATCTCATTAATGTTAAGATATTAACTATAATAAGGAAGTTAGTGTTTATTTGTTGGTTATATATATGTAGTTGATTTAGTTTATATTTTATTTATAGTGTACCACTAGAAGAATATAGGTTTAAACCCAGTAGTTCTTGGATTTGTAGTTTTGAATTCATTTGATATCCTTTGGGGACCCTAAGAGTATTAAGAAAAATAATGGGGATTTAAAGATTGTCATGTTTTTAAGAGACATTGCCCTTTCCTCCTGTTTAGAGAGACACGAGGTGAAATTGATGTCAGAGACTAGTGGCCTCGTGGTCCTTAGGGGCTGACACGTAAGATCTCTCATTTGAGGGAAGAGCAATGATAGAGTTTTGTATGATTTATTTTTTTATGTCATGGTCTCCTGGAAGAGAGTTTCCATGTAGTGTATGTCTATGGGATCTATAGACCATTCAAGTGAAAAGGGAACTCTTTGGGCCTCCAGTCTCCCTGTCGTACAGGCATAATGTTTTTATTTAGGGTGTGGACAGAATATTTGATTTGTTTTAATCAGGTGTTTTTATTTTTATATTTAGTTTTTATTGTAATTGTCTTAAATTTTTTACTTCTATAATGGTTATTTTAGAATGGGTTATTGGAGAAAGATATGGGTTTAGTGTTGTCAGGTTTTATAGAAAGAGTGGGGGATGTGACAGTTGTGGCAGGAGGCATTATTTTTAAAGAGAATTGTCCAGTTGGGTTTGTATCTAATATATCTGTTCTCATTTTAAAGGCTTTATTTAAGGTTGTGTCTTTAGAAGTGGGGACATTTATGGAAATAGTTATAGGGTGGTATTGATATAGTTTGTAATTTGGTGGGGGAATTTCTTTTGAAAAGTGGATTTTAGATTTTAAGGTTGATCTAAGATAGTCTCTTGGTGATGTCGAACTTTGATATTGGGTTGCCACCAAATATCTACTCAGTGGTAGTATGGGCTATAAAGCTTGGGTCGACTAGTGTATGGGCCAATGATAATATTTTGGGTTGGCGTATTTGGTGGGGGAGGATGAGAGCAGAGGTATTTTCAGCTCTGAAAAGCTGTTTTTGGTTTTTTAGGCTTTTGTGTGTTATAACCTGAAAGGCATCAAAGGTTATGGTTTGTGGCATTGTGGAACAGGGAACATTGATTGTAAAAATACCTGCTGATAGCCAGAAAAGAGAAATGAAGATAATGTTAATTAAACCTTTTAAAAGTTATTTTGGTGGTATTGGTATTCCCTTTGTGGGAAAGATTGTCTTTTCCACCCGTGTGTGGTGTGTCTAATCCTTTTTGGCTTTGTGGACTGTTGTCTCTGTAGTGAGAAGTATTAAGAAGGGCCCTTTTCCGGCTGGTTTGAGTTTTTTTTCCCTCCAGACTTTGATTAACACATAGTCTCCAGGTTGATGTGGATGTCCTGGAAACTTAAGAGGTGGTGTTTGTGTCAGAAGTCCCCTTTCTCTGAGAGAAAGTAGAGTGGAAGACAAACCAAGTGTATAGTTCTTAAGAAATTGGTCTTTGGTTTTGAAGGTGGGAATGTCAATAGTTGAATTAGAGAGAGTAATTTGTAAAGTATTTTATAGGGGGGGATAGGCCTATGTCTTTCTGAGGGACTGTCTGGATCCTTGAAAGGGCTATAGGCAAATATTTAGTCCAAGGTTGTGTGGTTTTTAGGATTAATTTAGTAAGGAGTCTGGTTTACTTTCTTTATTTTTTTTTAAGGAAAGAAGGTGTTAGGGGGTATGATGTTTTTATTTAGTTTCCAAAATCTTTATGAGTCTTTTTATGGTATTAGTAGTAAAGTGATTTTTGAATTAATTGTTGAATTTGAATTAATATTGAATTAATTTTTTTTTTTGAGACAGAATCTCGCTCTTTTGCCCTGGCTAGAGTGCCATGGCGTCAGCCTAGCTCAGCAACCTCAAACTCCTGGGTGTAAGCAATCCTTCTGCCTCTGCCTCCCGAGTAAGTAGCTGGGACTACAGGCATGCGCAGCCGTATCCAGCTAATTTTTCTATGTATATTTTTAGTTGTCCAGCTAATTTCTTTCTATTTTTTAGTCGAGACAGGGCGTCTCGCCCTTGCTCAGGCTGGTCTCGAATTCCTGCTCCCGAGCAATCCTCTGGCCTTGGCCTCCCAGAGTGTTAGGATTACAGGCGTGAGCCACCACGCCCAGCCTGAATTAATATTTTTAATTAGATTAAATTGGGGCAATATGTGTTTGATTAAGACTTTGACTATATTATTAGTAGTTGTCCTAGGTAGAGGAATTGTTCTTTCCCAATGAGTGAGATGATCTATAATTATAAGAAGGTATTTGAGACAGTCTATTTTCGGCGTTTCTGTGTAGTAAATTTGAATTTTTTGGAATGGCCGTAACCCAGGATTTCTTTCCCCAGAGGGTGCCTGTCTTAAGAGTTTGTTTATTAGTTTTTAAGTTGCATTAAAATCTTTCTTATTGGTTTGGATAGTATTTTCCTTTTATCAGGCAATAGTTATTGTCTTCTGAGTTGTCTTTTGTTCCTTCTATTCTTAATTTTTTTTTTTTTTTTCTGTTGGGGTCAAAATGGGGATAAGGAGCAAGAGGATGTGGCATTAAATGGAATATTGGCATTTCTGAGAGGGCAGCCTGTTTAGCTATTTTATTTGTTATTTCCCCGGTATTTAAAGGAGGACCCTTTTTGATGTCCTGGAACATAAATTATAGTTTTGTTTTGTTTTTTTGGTAATATTAAACTTTTTAAAACTTCAGTGTTTAGTTTTTTATGTATTAAGGGTTTTTTAATTATTAAATGTCCTAGATATTTTATCTTTTTATGAATTATAATTTAGTTTTTGAGACTGGTAAGGCCTCTTGGCTCAGGAAATTAAGTAAATTTATGGTGGCTTTTATCATCTCTTTTCTTTTGTCCCCGAAGACCAGTAAATTATTTATATATTGGAGGAGTTAGGAGGGGGAGTTACAATTTTTTTTCATACTTATTTAAGGATTTATCTAAATGAGTTGGGTGATTTAGTAAAACCTTGGTAAAGGACAGTTTATAGTATTGTTTTTTTCCACTGTATGGATTTTTTTATTTGAAAGTGAATAAGTCTCTGTTATTTTTAGCCAGAGGACAGGCTTTGAAGCCATTTTTTAGATGCACTATGTTAAATCATTTCTGACTATAAGGAATCTTGTTGAGAAGGGTATATGGGTTGGAGATCATAGGGTGTCGACATTGAACAATTTGACTATCTTTAAATCTTGAGGTAATTTATATGTTCTGTCTGGGTTTTTTAAATAGGTAATATGGGGGTGCTAAAGGAAGACATATAGGGTTTGAGGAGACCATTTTTTGGTAAATTTTTTTATAATAGGTCGTAGTTTTAGTCTTTTTTTTTTTTTTTTTTGGAATTGGGTTTTGTCTCCTTTTGACAGTCTCCCCTGAAGTTTTCTTTTTTTTTTTTTGGAGACAGTGTTGCTCTGTTGCCAGCACTTAGAGTAGAGTGCTGTGGAGTCAGCCTAGCTCACAGCAACCTCAAACTCCTGGGCTCAAACAATCCTCCTGCCTCAGCCTCCAAGTAGTTGGGACTACAGGCATGTGCCACCATGCCCAGCTAATTTTTTTCTATATTTGTTTAGTTGTGCAGCTAATTTCTTTCTATTTTTAGTAGAGACAGGGTCTCATACTTGCTCCAGCTGATCTGGAACTCCTTACTTGGAGCAATTGTCCCGCGTTGGCCTCCCAGAGTGCTAGGATTACAGGTGTGAGCCACCATGCCTGGCCTCCCCTGGAGTCTTGAGGTTAATTTGTACTGGGGAAATATGTAGCCTTTCTTGATTTTTTTTTTCTTTGTCTAAATTGTGGGGAGAATTTTTATGTGTTTGTGTCAATGGACAGGACATTTAAGGAAATTTGAATTGTTTTTTGTATAATAACTAATTTTATCCCTAATTTTGATATCTCAGCCCAGAAGATTTGTTTTTGTTTTGGGCACAAAAGAAATTTTATTTGTGTTTTTTAGTCTTTGTATATGAACTGAATCTTTGAAAACTGGGACACTAAAATTTTTTTCTTTTTATTTCTGATATAAGTAGACATCTGTTGGACAGTTGTATACAGGCAGGATGGTACATTAGAGAGGAGCAGGTGGTTCTTGAGTTAACAAGGAAGGTAATTTTTTTTCCCTCAGGGTCCCACCTCTAAATTTATCAAGAGTTCTTGGTAGGACACTTTAATAAAAAAGAGCCATTTATGCCTCCCCCCATTTTTTATTAAGATTCATGAGGGGTGTTATCTTTTTTTCTTTTTTTTAGTTTGGACATTTCCTTTTAAAGTGTCCTTTCTTTTTATGTTTACAATATTTATTTTTTTCCCTTTCTCTGGTTTGTTCTTTTTCTTGTCTTCCCTGGAAATGTGCCCTGTGGGGCGCATTGGGTTTTAATTTTTAGGGGCCTTATTGTCTTGGAATTATTTTTTTTTTTTATGGCAGAAGGTATAATCCCAGTCTTCTTTTGTTTTTTTTCCTTGTCTCATTTTATGTATATATATATTTTTTTATCTCTCAGTAGGTCTTTTAAATTTTTATTTTGTCAATCATCTAGTTTTTGTAGCTGTTTAGTAATATCGAGGTACTGTTGGTCATAAAATGTAGTTTTAACATCCCTTGGCCTAAGGGTCATTAATATTTAATCCTGAATATTTTTTTATCTGTGTTTTAAGGGAATTGTAATATGTATAGTCTAGAGACTAGATTTTATTTAAGGATGTTTTTAGGACAAATTGGGTCCCCTTTAACTTTCTAAATAATTTCTTTTAATTGTTTTTATCACTATGAATTCCTGGAAATTTTATTTGAAAGTTATCTCTCTGGATTAAACCTACAGACCCTTTAGAATCTGCTTTTACTCCCAGTGAATCTCTAAATGTCCAGTCTATTATGGATATCAGGCTTTATGTTGTGGGATATTTGACTCTTTATCATGTTTTGTTTTATTTTTTCATATTTATTGTGTCATTTTATGAATGTCACCACAGTCTAGTTTATATATTAGGCCAATCTGTCCTTTGTCTCTGTTGGGAATCTTACTCATAATAACCTTATTTTTTATTGCCCCACTATGGGCGCTCTATGACATCACTATTTGTCTATAGTCTAAGAAATTTTTTTATTTTTTTTAAATTATGAGTTTTTTCCATCATGTGTTAGAAATTCTAAGTTCTTAACTAAGGCCCATAATGGCTTTATTTTTAATTTTTATTTTTAAACCTTATATTTTTTATTATATAGTAATATTTAGGTCTTAATTATGTTTCTCTAGTAAAACCCATTTTGTCTCTCTTTTAATTGTAAGAATGTCTGTTTTTAATCCCCTCTCTTTTAATCAGTGAATTCTAAAAAAAACAGTTTTGTGTCCCTCCTTAGTTTGAAGTTGCTTTAGAAGAAAGATTTTTGTTTATTCTTTTAACTTTCGAGCTTATTTTATATAGAAATTTAATCTTAATAAAAAGGGGGAATGTTAGGGCAACCTTGAATCTCTCAATTTTTTGATGACAGTTAAAAATTAATTTTGCGTTCTCACTATGTATTGTTATCTCTCTCCCAAACTAGTAGGCAACCTATTGGGACTTTGTTTTTATAAACACCTGAAAGAGCCCAGGAAAGAAATGTAAATCTTTTTCTTTACATTTCCCCAGTTTACAGCTTTTAGAATTTGTTCTATAGTCTCAAGGTGTTTTGAAAAGTTTTAGGACAGACAGCCCTTTGTTTTCTGTCCAAAATATCATCTTAGGAGCAAAGATTATATCCCCTGTAGTAGGCTTGACTATATTTTAAAGATGACCAAATTTTTAGGAATAGGAAAAAAAAAAAAGCTAGTAAGACAACATTTGTTTTCTAATCTTTTAAATTTTTACCCATATTGTATCCTCTCTTATATATATATCATAGAAAGGGTGGAATGTTAGATTTGTTTCAGGTGGGAACCGGAAAAGTATGTATAGTACAGAATGTGGTTAAAGCTTAGGCTTGTAAAATAATAGGTGCAGGAGTCTGGAGAATTCCCAGATACTGTAAATTTAATAGACAGCTGTGTATTTTTATCCCCCCGGTAAGTATGGAATTACACCCCCTCCCCCGCCCCACACGCCTGCCTCACTTATCTCTACAGGATGAGACTGATAGAGGCGTCCCAGAAATTGTTTAAAAAAAATTTTTTTTATTGCAGCGGCTGTTCTGGCGCAGGTATTTACTCCTGGCAAGAAACCGTCTATGAAACCCAAGACTTTCCCCTCCCTCAGTGTGGACGCTTTTTGACCTCTATCTAAATGTACCTAGATGTTTAAAATAAATAGTGATATTTTATCATCTGTTGTCCTCCCTCACCGCCTCCCTTTAGTTCAGGCATTGTCATTTTAATATTTTAGTATTAGTCCTAGCGGGCTATTAGAGGGAATTTTATCTTTTTTTTTTTTTTTAGAGATTTCCTCATTTGTGTTATTTTTTATTTTGGCCCTTTGGCTGTGTGTGTGCTAGTCTAGGGGTTTAACCCCCACTCCTGGAGGTTTTTTATATTTTTTACTTTCGTTGTTTGTGTGTCGCAGTCTTGAGGTTTAATGGTCCCTTTGTGAGGTTTTTATACTCTTGCCTTTCAATTTCTCCCTGGCCACTTTCCTTGCGGGAATTTAGGTACCTTTTAACATTGGCATGTTGGTTTAAAGCTCTGCCTAGGATCTAGTTTAAGACTAGATAGTGCCTTTAGTCATACGAGGTAGTCACGGGAATTGCGGGTTAGGACTTTATAATCCTCTTGTGCCCAAGGCAAGTCTCAGTCAGCACACACACCCTCTGGAATGTCCTGACTATGAAGGAGATATTTTGTCGCCCCTGCAACTTTTTTATCTTGGTCTGTGTATAGAGTTATCTGGTCGTCGCAGGTTTTTTTTAGGCCTTTTTCCCTGTGTTGTCGAGAGTCCGGTCATTGTGACAGCCCTTGGGATCCGGGCGGTCAAAACTCCCCAAAGCAATAAAGTTTTGATTGCCCTGATTCCAGGGGCTGTCACAATGACGCTTCTCCCCCAGGAACAGGGATCGAGTCTTCCTTCCAAAGTGAATGGGCGATCCTGGAGGAGCCCCCAAATTGTTAGAAATGACCCAGGGTGTCGTTAAGAAAATAGTCAGACGTTCCAAGTTGTCTTGGCAAGGCAAAATCTTTACTTCTGATCTGAAGAGCCCTGTAGCAGCAGTCAGAGCAGCCAGCAGGCGTGCTCTATAATGGGGAGTTCTCACCTTTTTATCCCTAACATAGACCTATCCCTGTGTCTCATTTCATTGATTGGGATTTTTTTTTTTTTTTTTTTTTTTTTTGAGACAGAGTGTCGCTTTGTTGCCCAGGCTAGAGTGAGTGCCGTGGCGTCAGCCTAGCTCACAGCAACCTCAAACGCCTGGGCTTAAGCAATCCTACTGCCTCAGCCTCCCGAGTAGCTGGGACTACAGGCATGCGCCACCATGCCCGGCTAATTTTTTTTTTTCTATATAT
>JAPYYL010000031.1:1316442-1329482 GCA_028534055.1 Eulemur mongoz
TCCTCGGCCTCCCAGAGTGCTAGGATTACAGGCGTGAGCCACCGCGCCCGGCCTTATTTGGCATTTTTAAATGTCATTCAACTGATTTCTGGCTCCCAGTTTTTATGTCTGTTCATCATATATCACTTTTCCTTTTAATACGATGAGTCATGTCTTTGCTGCTCTTGGATTTTTCTGTTTGTCTTTAACTTGTAGCAGTTTGATTATAAGAAGTGAGGTATAGTTTTGTGTGTTAATCACATTTAGGGCTTACTGAACTTGGATCTATAACTTAAGGTTTTTCATCAGTTTGGGAATTCTTCTGTTTAATTTCTTCAAATCTCTGAGGGAAGGTCGCTTATTTTACATGCTAAGCAATTTTTTATTGGCTGTTGGGAATTTTAAATACTACATTGCTGTTTTCTACCTTTTTCTGCTACTTTTCTTAGTAACTTGCTGAGGCTTATTTTGAGAACTGTCCCCTGAAGTGTGCAGCTAGTCTTTTGTTCTTTTTCTTAGTTTTAATTTTTAGTCTGGTTCCATAGGATTCTTCCTTTTGTACGTAATTATAGTGCAGGGGTCAGCTACTTATTAGGACCAACTTTTGTTCATAGTGCTTAAGGCTTCTATCATCTGCCTATTGAACTTTGTGTTTAGGTTGAGAAAGACATTCAAAGTTGCAGTTTCCCAAGTCATCCCTTTGCTTTCACTGCACCATGGACTCTCCATAAAGAATGTATAACTCAAAATTCATTGATCTGCAGCTAGAGAGATAATAAAATTGTTAATTTTTCACTTTCTGCTTATCTTTTAGTTGATTAGCCTGTGAGTAAATTATGATGATGGTGAATAATTCTAATGCCTGCCCACATGCTTTTCTGAACGACATTTTGTCTGTTGATTAGATTACAATATTCAATATTTTTATTTTATGAAAGCAGTTTTAAGTATAACAAGAATGTTGTCTAAATTATTACTGTGGTGGTTCTTTTGCTTCCTTAATCATTTAAAACCAAATTACATCCTTTTACACTCCAATTTGTGCATTTGCAATGTATATAATTTTAAAGTAGGTAAAATATAGATATTTCTGATAAGAAATATTACATTATTAGTTCAAGGTCTGTTAAATATTAAAACTTGATTTAAGAGGCATGCCAGCAGATTTTAATTAGAGAAGTAAAAGTGACATTAGTGTATAAATAACTCGTGAGCTAAATTTTTATGACATTATAGCGTATTACTTGCAAATTCTATTTTATAGGAAAGCAAGGAGACTTTTAACCTTGCTAATGAATCAATAAAATACCAATTCAGAAAATGGTAATTCTAACATGTTCTCTGAGGTTCCACCTCATATTTGTGTTGAAAGTTAAGAATATGTTAAATATATAATTATGATAATTTTTCAAACTCCAGAGAAGTTAATAGTTTGGAAACTATTAAATTATTGTTTTAGTATTCCCTTGTTACTTTAATCTGTTGCTGAGAAAATAGTTTATTAATTATTTTGTCAGTACAATACAATCAGAATCTAATTCTTAAATTGGTTGGCATTCCTGGAACAAACAGCAGGTAAAATTAACTTAATTCGTTCTTGATTTGCATTATAGTTTATACTGGTAATTTTTAAAGTGTAAAAAATATACTTTTTACATTAAATTTACAAAAAATCATAAACTAGTGACTGATTTTATGTTCATGGCTTTAATTGGTAATGAACATCTGTGTGTTTTTCCATTTCTAAATTGAGGTACATTTTTATTAAGATGAAAATGTGTAAGTCAGAATTGAGCAATTTAAAATTGTCAAACTCTTATGGGAAGAAAATTTTGGCAAACTGATAAATGGAATCAAATTAAGCAGCCAGATTAGAACAGTTTCTCTGAAATTACTATTTTAACCTTTTGATTATGGGACCTTTTAAATAATTTTAGGATTTGAATTAAATTATACATTTAGTTGTCACATAAACAAATAAATATGTAACATAATTTAAAAGGTGTCTTTGCTCTTCCTTAACATTTTAATCTTTAATATTATTTTGTATATGCATTCTGAGTTTGTGTAAAATTAGAATTCAACTAATTCTTTCTGTTTTCCTTTCTTTCCTTCTTTTCTTTTATTTTTTTAGGGGCTTCATAAAGGTCAGAGTTCACATTTGGCAGGACCTAATGATGAACAACCTCTGTTTTCCACTGGGACTTCCCAGTATCACCAGGCAGCTAGCACTGGTATTCAGAATCAGAATGGACGTCGCACTCTGCCTAGTAATTCATTACCACAGAGGGTTGCTGTCAAGCATCTCTCCTCTCATATTGCTACCTCAGGTGGACAACAAGGCATTACCTTTACCAAAGAGAGCGAGCCTTCAAGAAATAGACCCTTGGTGCCTGAAACAAGCAGGCATGCTGGAGACACATCTAATAGCTGTGCTGCTGTCAAAGGAGTTTCTAATCATGTTCATCAGGTGATGGCAGATACTGTTTCCAGTCCTAACCATGGAGATTCTATATCACCAAATTTATTAATTGCAGACAATCCTCAGCTCTCTGCCTTGTTGATTGGAAAAGCCAATGACAATGTGGGTACTGGAACCTGTGACAAAGTCAATAATATTCATCCAGCTATTCATTCAAAGACTGATAATTCTGTTGCCTCTTCACCCTCTTCAGCCATTTCCACAGCAACACCTTCTCCAAAATCCACTGAACAGATAAGTGTTACCAGCCTTAACAGTCCTCACAGTGGATTACACACAATTAATGGAGAAGGGCTGGATAACTCACAGAACTCTGCAAAAGTAGACCTGCCTCTACTTAGCCACAAATCTACTCCTCAGATCATACCATCAATGTCTGTGTCCATATACCCAAGTTCAGCAGAAGTTCTGAAAACATGCAGGTTAGTGGGGGTAACTTCATCAGTGAAAATGTTTATGACTACTGACTACCAGAGCAGAAAACTGAAATATGATTTCGATCTTTTAAGAAATGAAAAGTGTGCAAAAGAGAATATACTCATACAAAATAATTTCATAAGTAGCTTTATTATGTTTGAAACTTGTGGTTATACCTTACCAGTGGAAAACATTTTTGTATAAACTGCTGTATCTGAGAAGTTATATCTTTGTCTAGTGTTACTGAACTTTATTGGTTATTAGGGTCATTCAGTTCCTGGTGATTGACCTTATCCTGGGGAGTGAAGTGAGAATGAGTTAAATCATGTTTGGTAGAAAACACCAAGGCTTGGGAAAGTCCTACTCTTTGTTTTCTTTGTGGTCAGAGCTATTAAACGTTACAGTAGGAAGAATGGACCTTAATGATTATTAAGGGTAATCTTTTTTAACGAGAAAAGACATTTTGTCAGACTCCAGAAGAAATTATAAAGTGGACAGGAGAGACAAAGGAAATGTAGGGAGAATGCAGGGAGAACTGTGAGATGACAGACTAAGAGCTACTTTGCTGAGAGTAACCATATTCTACTAATCTTAAAAAAGTCAGCTTCAGAAATTCATTTAAATATTGGTTTTCATCCCCTTACCACAAAATAAGAAGAATCAAAGAATCGGGAACATTGTCTTTGATATGATGATGTAGGATCCCAATTCACCTTTTTTCAAAAACAATTTTCTTGAGATATAAGTCACATACCATACAATTTGCTCATTTAGTGTGTACACTTCAGTTGGTTTTAGTATATTGCCAGATGTGTGCAACCATTATCACAATTTTACAGAATTTCCATCACCTTAAAAACAAACTCAACATAGTTTAAACTAAATAAAATGTAATTTTTTAATTAAAGATCTTTCTAGATTTATATCAAAATTAAGTAAGTATTCTGTAAATAGACAATCTAAAGACTATTTTTAACCTGTGTTGATCATTTTACTTAATAGAGATTTGAATTTCAAATTTGAAAACCTTTTTTACCTAGTGATTCCATAAATCCCTTCTGGTTTAGTGGGAGTTGTAATACATTTCTTTTCTATTATTGTATCTAAAAGTTGTTTAGACTCTTAGGCACATAGATTATTTTATTAGAAGGCATAATGAGTCAGCTATTAAATGTATTTGAAATTCTAAGATGAAATTAGGTTTTCTTGCTTTTATATAATTTGTGCTTGCAGCAACCTTGTATAGCAGTAGTGGAGCAACAATAAAAATTTTTTGTTTAAAAATTGTACATATATTACGTATTTCTTTGTGGACTGAAGATTTTAATATCTCATTTTGTGGTGAATATAAACATTCACTTTAGAGTAAAATACATTCTTAAAAATTTAGCAATAATTTTGGCTTAGACATGATAAAAGGACTTTTATCTTACCAGAGATGTGTAATTTTATTTTTTAAAAGTTGTTAAATAACATATCTTAAAAATAGCATAGATATCTGTGGCTGCAATGGTTATTCCAGTAAATGTAGTTTTCAATTTGCTATGGAAGTTACCCTTTCCCCCCCAAAATAGGAAAGGAATTAAAAGGAATAGAAAAGAAAGAAGCTTGGGAAGAAAGAGAATAAAAGAGTAGATTCTGAAAGTTGGGGATAAAATTATTCTGAGTCATAAGAGTCAGAATGGGAGATGATAGTTACTATGTGGGGATCAAGTTTGTCTGTTAATAGTGTGACTTGTTCTGGACAGGAATATGAGAATTCAGAGATACAGAAAAGAAGATGAAAGAGTTAACTTCCCTGGCTAAGCAATTTTACGAAAAGATAAATTGCTGAGAATTTTATCTGTAGAGTATTTTCATTTTTACGCTAAATGATATAGGTAAATTTGAAAGTAAATTTAAGTAGGCTATTTTAAAATAAGCTATTTTGTATTTTTTTTTTAACATAATGATGATTTTCTATAATAAGTAGCTAATGGTTGAGAAATAGCTTGCAGAATGGGATAAACTCTTAAACCTTTTTCTCACTTGCCTTTTTTTCAGCTTTATTTCTTTTCCATTTTGGAGTATTAAAGTTTCATTAGTTCTCTGAAACAATTTTGGACACATATTCAGACAGTATTCTATGCCGGTATTCTACAGGCTTTTCCTTTTGCGTTAGGGTTGGGCTGTATTAGGTTATTAAATATGGAATGTCCGATTTCCTTAAATACTGAGTTTGACAGTTGATATCTCTGACATTGCACTTTGACACTTCCTGTGTGTGTGTGTTTTTTTTTGGTGGGGGGGCAGGTGAAGTTTGATCCTTACTCTTTCAAATGCACATTTTGGCTTGTGATATCTTCCAATTTTTTTTTTTTTTTTTTTTTTTTTTTTTGAGAGCAATTTTTATGAAACCATGGGTAAGTCAGAAATTTTTTTTTTTTTTTAATTATGACTTCCATCGTGGAACTAATGCAGCACAGAGAGCTTGAAATATCAACAAAGTGTTTGGGAAGGATGTGGCTAAAGAATGCACACTACTTCGATGGTTTGAGAAGTTATATTCTGGTGATTTTATTCTTGAAAATGAGCCCTGTGGATGACCTGAGACCAAGGTGTGGATAGTGATGAGCCGAAAGCAGTAGTGTAAAGGAATCCATCTCAGCCTACAAGTGAATTAGCAGCAAGGTTTGATGTGACTATTCCAACAATATTGGACTATTTGAAACAAATGGGCAAAGTAAAGAAGCTGGATAGATGGGTTCCACGTGAATTAAACAAGCATCAGAAGAAATCACCTGGAAGCTTGGCTTTCTTTGCTGTCACAACATAAAGGCAAACCATTTCTATGCCATATTGTTACTTGTGATAAAAAATCGCTTCTTTATGACAATTGCAAGCATTTGCGACAGTGGCTGGATAAAGATGACGTGCTGAAACACAGTCCAAAATGGATTAGTCACCAAAAAAAGCTAACAGTGTTAATTTGGTGATCCACCACTGGTATCATCCACTGTAGCTTCATGAAATCTGATCAGTCCATTACAGCAGATGTCTGCTGCAACAGCTTGGATGAAATGATGAGGATGCTTGCAATTAAGCAGCCAAGATTGGCAGTAGAGATAGGCCAGTCCTCTTACAGGACCATGTGTCTGAAAAAAATAACGCTGCTCGAACTACAGATGCTGGACTTGGAAACTCTCTGTCAACTACTGTATTCACCAGACTTTGCACCATCTGACTACCACTTCTTCCAGGCTTTGGACCACGTCTTGCAAGGAAAAATACTCAATTCTCAACAAGCTGTGTAAAACGCCTTTCACGATTTCATCACCACTTTCTCTCCAGGGTTCTTTCCTGCTGGCAATAAGCAAGCTATCCAAACTGTCAATAGTTTAGGCACACACTTTCATTAATTGTACTGCTTCTTGTTTGAGATGTAATAAACTACACTTCTGATTTGAAATTGGACATTTCATATTTAATGACCTAATACACATTTTAAGAGAGAAAGGCTTATGATTCCTACCTTGTGAAAACATACACCTTATAATAGGTAGATTTCTGACGCCTCTGGCTTGACCCTAATAATTGGTAGAGACATAATAACCAATTGTTAGATATTATTGGTACCATTTATTCTGTCAATATTCTTATTTCTAAATTACTAGTCACTTATTCTTAATCTGGCTCTTTTGTTTATTTGAGTTGTAGTTGCAGCATTGTGTTTCTCATAATATTTAAAGCTGAAATTTCGATATTTGATATTTAAGTTACTGAATCACTTATGGCTCCTTTGCTCAACACCTCATCTTTTTTCCCTTTTCAAATATATCCACATTTTCCATTGTTCTACTTTACTGTGTATCCCCCCTTTTTTCTTAATAGACTGTAGAAATTACAGAAACAGAATTCTACTGTCAGTCCCAGTTTCCTAGTCTCATTTTTCACATTGGGGATGTTATTATACATAAAGTAAACATTTGGTGCCACAATAAATTAGTATTAAAAATGTTTTCTATACAATTAAATAATTGACCCATATCTTATATCCTAAATTACTGTTGATAATATCTTGTATCACTGCTCCCTCTAGAAAACAAGCTTTATATAATAAACTGAATCATATTTTATTTAAAATATGCAGTGGCAAATATATAGTTCAGCATTGAAAATAATTGGTTTTTTTTTTGTGTTTTTTTTTTTTGAGACAGAGTCTCACTTTGTTGCCCAGGCTAGAGTGAGTGCTGTGGCGTCAGCCTAGCTCACAGCAACCTCAATCTCCTGAGCTCAAGCAATCCTCCTGTCTCAGTCTCCCAAGTAGTTGGGACTACAGGCATGCACCACCATGCCCGGCTAATTTTTTCTATATATATTTTTAGCTGTCCATATAATTTCTTTCTATTTTTTTAGTAGAGATGGGGTCTCACTCTTGCTCAGGCTGGTCTCGAACTCCTGAGCTCAAACGATCCGCCCACCTCAGCCTCCCAGAGTGCTAGGATGACAGGCGTGAGCCACCGCGCCCGGCCAAAAATAATTCTTTACTGTATATTAATAGATACCATGATTTACTCTATTATTTTAACTGGCCTCATGAGGATTAATTAAATTGTCTATTCACCAGGTTATTTTCTGTTTATTAAAAATATAAGTTCTGAGGGAGTTGTAAATTAGGATCAATTCTATACTTATATTTAAAAACTTAAAATGTATTATATCTAAACATATGGGTAGTCATGTTTTATGGAGAGATACTGAAGTACCTACGTACTTGTTTAGAGTTTACCGTAATATGTAGTTAAATATAAAGTTTTAGTTTGATAGATATTTGCATATTTTGCTTGAAAAATAGAGATCAGCAATTTTAAACCTAATGTATAACTTTAAAATTCATCATGCATTCTTGACTTTAGGTTTAAAATGTTAGACACCCTAGAAGATATTTAATGTGGCATTTCAAAAGTGTATATGTTGTATTTGAAGCCTTACTAGTCCACACAAAAAGGCCTGACTTGCAAGGTTTTGTGTAGAAAAATAAAACAAAACAAAAAATGATAGTTTTTATTTTATTTGCATTCTGTAATTTGAAATGAAAAATGTAATTTCGTCTAAAGCAAATGCAGTTACTGATGCATTGTTTACCCTCCAAAATAGTGTTCAGATTCTTGTCTCAAATCTTAGTATTTTTAAGAGCCAGTTCCTTTGATATTGTAGTAGATTTATTATTTTTGAATTTTAATAATTAGGTGACACAGCTTGAGTGCTTAGAAAGGCTTAACAGTATTCTCAATTTGTTTGAATTTGTTAAAATGTTAAGAATTTATAAATATTCATATTTTTATACCAAAAGAAGAATTGGAGTACGGAAGTAATTTTAGGAACATTTTAAGAATTAATAATTTAGAAAATATGATATCTCTCATTAAAGGACATAGTTAATCTGCATATCATTAAGTAATAAGTACAATATGAAAACACAATGTCAGCCACATACATCACTTTAAAAATTATAAATTGTGAAGTTTTTGTAAATGAAGTCTTGCCAAATATTAAGCATAGAAAAGAAGTTTGAGAAGATAAAACAAATGGGCTTTCTCAATTTGAATGTCATGTCGGTGATGTCAGAAAAAGTATTGGTATCTGAACCTTTTTTGGTCAAGTATTTTAGCGTTTAAAAAGGAGAACATTTAAGCGTACAGAACATGTTGGTGAAGACACTGGAGTTCATATCCGTTTTTGAGGTGAGAAAATAAATTGGAAAATGATGAGCAGTAAGAGGAATTTTGTCAATAATTCATGTCCTGTGTGTATATATAGTATGTTTTGTTTAGTTTTTCTTAATAATAAAAGAAATCAAAGTGAATATCTGCTGAAATTAACTGCTGTTCTTTCACTGACTGGATCTGAATACGTTAGAATGTTTATATTTTTGTGAATGCCTTATACATAAGACTTAATTGAGATTTTTTTTCCCCTCATTTTCAAAATAAATGTATAGCTGATATATTTTCTCTGTTTTTTTAAAGGAATCTAGGCAAAAATGGCTTGTCCAGTAGTCGAATTTTGTTGGATAAATGTCCTCCTCCAAGACCACCAACTTCACCATACCCTCCCTTGCCAAAAGACAAGTTGAATCCACCCACACCTAGTATATATGTGAGTCTCCATTGACTAGAAATAAATTGAGTCTGCCTTTTAGAAAATAAATTTATTTTAAAAGCAATGCAGATGACCTTTGGGGAACATTATATTTACTCTGATGGTTTGAATATTTTAGAAAAATACGTTTATAATTCAGGGGATGACAAATGACTGCTCTTAGTCTAAATGTGGCCAGCCAACTGTTTTTGTAACTAAAATTTTATTGAAACACAGCCATGCTTGTTCATTTACATGTTGTCTTCATTATTGTATTTGCACTACATTGGCAGATTTGCAAAAGAGACTAAGTAGTCCATAAAGCAAAAAATATTTACTATCCGGAGTTTGACAGAGAAGTTTATTGACCACTGGTGTATTCAAAAAGATTTTGTGAAGAAAGATTGTCTTCTTAAGTATTGACTAAGATTATATGAGAGTATCATAAGGTATTGGTTCTGTTGTCAGCTTGTAGTATACGTGATTCTAAATCTACCTTCTGCTACTTGGTAGTTATATAGACCTTAAAATTCATTCAGTTTTATGCTTCTATTTCCAGAAAAAGTGATTGAAAATGTATAAGTGATAATGTACATGTTATTAAATAAATATAAGTAGGTATTATAAAATTATAATTTAAAATTAAAGGTTGTTCTTTTCAGTTATGTAAGGCGTTTGATGATACAAAGTTGATATGAGTTAAATCAAGATAACTTTTATATGTTTTTCTTCTGAAGAATTTATGGCACCAATATATTTCAACCCTCTTCATAAACACAAATGAAAAAAATTTTAAGCTAAAAAGTGAAGATAGAGTACTTAACAATGATCTTGCATTTATAAAAGAATACTTTGGAGATTTGACCCTTTTTTGACAGATGTTACAGTATTCATCTTTTACCCAGTTAAAACTTATTGATATCTTTACTTTATAAGAAGAAAAAGGGTCTTGAGATATAAATGAAAATAAACCTTTTAATTGAAACTTTGAGATAATAAATGTAAAATTACGATTTGTCTTTTATGGGTCTTATTGATTCTTTTTAAATTTTGGTCATAGCTTTAAAACACTTTGATTATAAACCTTAAATATAACTTCTCCCAAATCTTTCATTCAAGAAGTAATGGAAGTACATTTGAAAAATATGATTAGGGAATACTTTTTAACAGCTAAAATATTTAAAATTATTTTATGTGTCTTAATGTGATATATGAAATGGATAACTGTTCTAAAATGAATCAAATTTAAAATGTAGTTTTTAAGGAGAGATTTATCTGTCTTCTCTATAGTTTCCTGAAAAGACTATCTGTAAAATACTGTAATGAATATTAATGGTTGGGATGCGTGGTATATTTTAAACTGTCAGATTAATGTGAAAAATTATAGAAATTTGCAGTATAATACTCATTTTTTGAGATCTAACAAAACATTTTAACTTTACAGTTGGAAAATAAGCGTGACGCTTTCTTTCCTCCATTACATCAATTTTGTACAAACCCAAAAAACCCTGTTACAGTAATACGTGGCCTTGCTGGAGCTCTTAAGTTAGGTAAGCTTTTAAAAAAAAAAAAGTTTAAACATTTCTTTTACTGTCTTTAAACTTTTAGAACACCTGCAGTAACGCGAATTTTTTTCAGTGATCTGAGTTTTTATTTTAGTTTTCTCTTTCTTCCTGTTTGTGTCTCCATCTGCATCGTCATTTCTATCTGTATTTTTAGTATCTCTCAAGAGCATTGGCAAGCATGTACCACATGATGTAGGTGATGTTAGTCATGGCAGCTGTCATGGTTGGATTTTCAGTTTAGTTTTAAGTTTGTCATCATTATTCAAGGTAAGTGATTTAGGTTACATAATAGAAAACGTTTTGAGTGTGAAATGTAGGTAAAATTAGATTTTACTTAACAAATAATGCAGCCCATTTCTTATGCCCTGTCATTATAGTTAGATCTAAAGCCTTGAGAAATTAATCTAAAGCCTTGAGGAATTACTGTGGAAATCTGGTACTACATGGCTTGAAACCGTCTTAGGGAAAACTGATAGAAGGCAATTAAAACATTTTTTTTTTCAGTACTTTGAAATTTCAACTGAACTGAATACAAATTCCTTTATTAACAAAATTTATTTATTTATGAAGATCTTGGACTTTTCTCTACCAAAACTTTGGTAGAAGCTAACAATGAACATATGGTAGAAGTGAGGACACAATTGTTGCAACCAGCAGATGAAAACTGGGATCCCACTGGAACAAAGAAAATCTGGCGTTGTGAAAGTAATAGATCTCATACAACAATTGCTAAATATGCACAGTACCAGGCCTCCTCCTTCCAGGAATCATTGAGAGTAAGTTTTTCTTTCTTTTTTATTGTTACAGTTTTAATAGTGCACATTAGTTTTATAACTGTTTAGTGTATACTACTATAGTATATGTTTTAAAAGTATTGTAACTTTAAAAGTATTAATCTTTTAAAAAGTTAAGCATACTTCTAGTTAATAAAACACAGTTTCAAATCACTGTCTTTTGTCTAGATTATTTTTGGAATGTTTCTATTTAGGATGATAAACTAAGGCTGTTTTATAATTGCAGAATGATACTAAAATGAAGAAAATTATCTGGGTGACCCAGAAATTTGCTTAAGCAAGGAAAATATGTTTCAATTTTGTTTTTTCTGAAAAATTCTTCATAGGAAGCATTAGTAGTCTCCCTGTATTAATTGTTAGCTCTAAAGAAAACTGCAAGAAAAGCAGACATTTATAATAAAAAGTCTCAAAATATATGAAAAGTTAAAAACAAAATTTTAAACCAGATGATGGTTACTAAAGACCTAATAGGAAATGGATTAAAAATAGAATACTTATTAGAAATAGGAGTGGGGTTTTCCGGGGGGTATGTTTTGTTTTGTTTTGTTTTGAGATGGGGTATACACTCTGTCACCCAAGCTGGAGTGCCATGGCATCATCATAGCTCACTGCAGCCTCAAATTCCTGGGCTCAAGTGATCCTCCTGCCTCAGTCTCCAAGTAACTGGAACTACAAGCACACACCACCACGGCTGGCTAATTTAAAAAATTTTTTGTAGATACAGGCTTTCTCTGCGTTGCTCAGGCTGATCTCAAACTCCTGACCTCAAACCATCCTCTCATTTCAGCTCCCCAAAGTGCTGAGATTACAGGTGTGAGCTACCATGCCTGGCTAGCTTTTGAATTTTTTTGTAAAATAAAATATCTACAGCAGTGTGCACACTAATAAGTCTTGCTTTTTAGTAAATCTATTAACTTTTTTAAAAACTCCCAAGCGTTCTAATCTACAAATTCTATAGCTGAAACATAATACGTGATTTAAGGTTTTAAATTTCTAATTCTTTAATAACATTGATCTCCAGAAAGTGTTTAAATTTTTCACCTCAGTAGAATCTGATATTGATGTGCAAATGATATTTTTGTAGGATTTTTATTGCACAGTAAAATAATTATCATTTAACAATTGTTGTGTACAATTTAGTGGTGTTAAGTTTTCACATTGTTTTGCAGCCAACACCACTGTCTTATCTCCAACACTTTTTCACCATCCCAAATTCTTAAGCCATTAAATGATAATTCACCATTATTTGTTTCCCCAGTCCCTAATAATCCCTTTTTTAGTTTCCACCTAAATAAATTTGACAGTTCTACATTGTTTGTATATATTTGTAGCATGGAAATTTCATTCTTTTTAAAAACTGATACCACAGTTTTATTTATTTATTCATCAATCCACATTTGAGTTATTTCTACTTTTAGCTATGGTGAATAATGCTGCTGTGAAAACTGGTGTAAAATACATATTCTAGTCCCCATTTTGAATTCTTTTTTTTTTTTTTTTTTTTTTGAGACAGAGTCTTGCTTTGTTGCCCAGGCTAGAGTGAGTGCCGTGGCATCAGCCTAGCTCACAGCAACCTCAAACTCCTGGGCTTAAGCCATCCTCCTGCCTCAGCCTCCCGAGTAGCTGGGACTACAGGCATGCGCCACCATGCCCGGCTAATTTTTTCTATATATATTTTAGTTG